>JAKMXA010000029.1:0-256312 GCA_025328625.1 Colletotrichum sp. SAR11_240
CCCTAACCCTAACCCTAACCCTAACCCTAACCCTAACCCTAACCCTAACCCTATATAGTTATATTAGCTATAATAAAGTATAAATAGAAATTATACTTATTATTATAGATAATATTCTTTCTTTTTATTTATAGTAATTAATATATAACGTAGTAAAGGTGTTTACTACTTTTAGCGTAATAAGCGCTCTAATTACACTTAATATAATTAATATAGTTAGCGCATTAAATATAGTAAAGGCTTTTAAGGCTTTTAAGGCGCTTAATACGCCTAAAGCCTTAAATATAGTTAACCTTCTTAATATATATATTACTATAACTATATTACCCTATATAACGTATATTATATAGGTTTATAAGTAGTTACTTTATAGCTTATTAAAATAGAAGTATAAGTAGTTTTCTTTTAAGCTTAATACTTAGTTTATTTTTAGTAATAGTTAGCTTTTTATTCTTCTTTATTATAATACTCCAGTAGTTATTTATATTTTAGTTTATTTTTAATAAACTTTATCTTAAGAGATTTAGATTATAATTAGATAGATATCTAATAGAAAGGTTTATAAATATATAAAGGGAGTTAAAGTTTTTAATCCTAAAGGAAAGAGAAAAAGGTTTTAATAGATATCTAATTAGATATATCTATTTATTATATATTTAATAAGTTTAGATATATAGAGAATTTTATTAGTTTTAGTTTATAATTTATAATTATTAAATAATAATTTATAATTAATAATTTCTAATTTATACTTATTTAAAAAGTAATATATAAAGATAGAGGTTTAAGATTTATAAATTAAATAGCTTAAGTTTATAAATTTTAAAAAACTATAAGAGAGATAAGATAATAAGAAGAATAAGAAGATAATAAATAAAGAATTAGGATTAAATAGTAATAGAAATAATATAATTATACTTTTTTAGGATTTCTATTACTAAGATAAGTTATAAAGTATAAGATTATATAGTAATAGTATTATATTAGATATAAATTAATATAATAAGTTTTAACTTAATAATTAAGTAAAATAATTCTTAAAATATATAGAGATAGTTATACTTAATTAGGATTTTTATTACTTATACTAAACCTTCTTAAGTTTCTATTATATATTAAACTTATTTAAAGCTAAAATATATTTAGCTAGTAAATTATATTAATCTTTTATAAAATAATAGCAGTATATATAAAAAAATAGTAAGAGGTATTATTTTTTAAATATTTTAAAGTAATTTAATTTTAATTTTAACCTTAATATATATAATATTTTACTTTTAACCCTATACTTAGTTTTATTTAATAAGAATAACCTTAAGAATAACTTTAAGAATAACTTACTAATAATATTAATAGGAATTATTATAATATATTACTTCCCTTATTATTATCTATATAATTAAATGCTTATAAATGCTTAGGATTATTACCTTTTATTATAATATAAGCCTATCTATAACTTTATACTATATAGGTGTATATACTATGCTTCTAAATACGCTTATACCTATATTAATAATTACTACTTAATAACTACTTAGATATAAATCTCCTCTTTAGAGTATTAAGTATAAGAGGAACACTATAAGCTATATCCCCTTATAATAATTATTATTAGTAGTTACTAATTATAAAGATTTCCTTAATATTATTAATTTTATTTCCCTTAGCCTTCTTATAGTATATTAATTTATTAAGAGAGATAATAACTAGCCTCACTTAGCATCTTTCTATAGTAATAAAGCTAAAGATATAATCTCTATAGAGCTGGCTTAAAAGTTAATATTACTAAAAAGCAGTTAGGTAGTATAAGTAGTATATAGCAGTAGAGTTACTTTAAGCTTTAGATTACCCTTTATATCTAGCTCCCTAACGCTCTCTATCTTAGTTAGCTATTAGTATTAATATTAGAAGTAGAAAGCCACCCTTATAATAAAACCTAAAGCAACTAGACACTTCATTAATATACCTATAATCACACTATAAGAGAGCCTATTTAGTCTAGTTGTAGTGACTAGGGAGGTCGTCTCTATAGGTAATAGCACTCTAATAATACTATTAGTACCACAGCATATGCTGTTTGAAGCCCTGCAGCAGTACGTCGTGGTGACATCGTTGCAAGCTGTTAGGATGGTCGCGTTGGAGGAGGACCCACCGGGCTGTATCCCGATAGCTCCGGCGCCGGGGCGAAAACGTCGGCGCCCGTCGTACCTCTTCGTCCATGCAGATGCTGACGCACGCGCGGCTCTTCTAGGTCTTGCCGGCACACATGACTCGGACTGGGTCCGAAGAGGGCTGATGCATAGACCTGACGACGCGCACACATCTGTTTTCTCGCAGCAGCTTGCGAAAATGCCTGACTTCGTCATCTTCGTGGCTGTTGTGTTAGCTATCGCGAGCTTTCATCGCACTTCACATTGCCAAGGCCCCAACCACCATAAACACTACGCCTCTAAGTCGCGGTCGGAAACCGAACAGTGGATCTATTCACATGATCACTCCCACATACAAGAAGGCTCCCTGAACCGCCGTAGGGACTCGGAAGTCCTCGATGAAAGGGATTGCACAGCGTCTTTACAGCTGCACCCAGTCTAGCATGATGAGAAGAAAGCACGTAATCGAATGACCGGGACCAGGTTCAGTTCTTCGAGCCTCGGTCGGTTTGTCGCCATTCTAAGTGTATGAGAGAACCATTTTGGGTCCGTGGATGGCTCACTAATACGCCGTCTTAAAAGCGCGTTGTAGGATCCGTATCAGAAATCTACCGTGTTCTGTGTGCGGGGTAAGTGACATTTCCAATCCTTCCGAAATTCCGATCATTGCGATCACCTCATTCTGAGACGGAAACCGGACCAGAGAGCTCGGAACGTATCACTGCAACATTCCGACCATTATTTAAGAACAACGTGTCGTCATCTTCTCCCACTCTCAACGCAGGTAGGTTCCAACAAGCTTACATCAACACAACGCAACTGGCTCTTAAATCACGTTTAGAATTACACCGTCACTCCTCTATTTGCGATTGAACAAACGGACATCCTATCATCATAGTTCAAGCATAGTTAGGTCCGGCGTATTACCAGAACAGATTCACAAAATGGCCATTGCATTTCTCCAAGTAGCGTTGGCAGCAGGTTGCTTGGCCTTCATTCATCTTGTGAGCAACTACTTTGCAGCTGGCATACGGAAAGTACCTGGGCCATTCTTGGCAGCTCTCAGCAATCTTTACCGCGTTTACAACGTTAGCAAGGGAAACAACCAAGCATCCCTAATTGCACTCCATGATGAGCTTGGCGACAACGTCCGGCTCGGTCCTCGTGTGGTGAGCATCAGGAACGCCGCCGACATCGCAAAGGTGTACAGCGTGAAGAATGGATTCCCAAAAAGCGGCTTCTACGCCGTTCAGCAGCAGCTCGTTGGTGGAAAACCGACCCAAACACTCTTTACGACGCTCAGTGATGCCTTCCACGCCCGCATCAGACGGCCCGTGGCCAATGCCTACTCTATGACGACCTTGACCGACTACGAGCCGCTCGTCGACTCAGCCATTGTGTCGCTTCTATCTGAACTCGAAATTCGATATGCCAGTACCGGAGTACCGGTTTCTCTTTTCGAATGGTTCCAGTTCTACGCCTTTGATGTCATCACTGAGCTCACTTGCGGCAGACCCTTTGGATTCATGCGGGAAGGACGTGACCTAGAAGGAATCATCACGGCGTTGAACACGGCGATGGATTACAATGCCATCGTGGGTCAAGTCCCTTGGTTAGACCGTTGGCTCAAGAAAAATCCGATCATTTGTCGTTTCAGTCGCTCCACTGGCCCGGTAGCTCTGTTTGCCAGTCGAAGGTTACAAGAGCGATTGATCGCAGAACAGAATCAAAAGCTCCATGAGCGTCAAACCAATGGACAGAGCTTGGACTTTGTGCACAAATTCTTCCGTGCCAAAGAGGCTCATCCCGACATTGTTAACGACGGCCAAGTTCTCTCCTACATGATCACCAATATGTTTGCAGGTTCCGATACGACAGCCATTTCGCTACGTGCTATTCTTTACTACACGACCAGGAGTCCTCGGGTCTATTCCAAGCTCATGGCCGAACTTGATGAAGCCCGCGATGAAGGTCGGCTGTCCGTTCCAGTATCTTGGAAACAGAGCCAGCAGCTTACGTACCTGGCCGCCACTGTTTCTGAGGCACTGCGACTTCACCCGGCGGTAGGGTTGATACTTGAGCGTGTAGTGCCTGAGGGGGGACTTGAGCTTGCGGACGGAACCCATCTACCGGGGGGAACCATTGTCGGGGCCTCCCCATGGGTCGTTCACCACGACAAAGAAGTGTTCGGAGATGATGCCAATGTGTTTAGGCCGGAACGATGGCTACAAGACGAAAACGAATCTCAAGAGGAGTTTGACAAACGCTTCAAGGCGATGGCTGCCGCTACATTTACCTTTGGAAAAGGCCACCGTACCTGCATCGGCAAAAACATAAGCCTGCTCGAAATATTCAAAATGATCCCAAGCTTCTTTCTCACATTTGAGGTCTGTGTTATGTGCGAGAACCCTTAATATCTCTTTTATTAACGATAGATATCGGCAGGCCCGCTCTACCCAACCCCATGAGGACTGGAAACTACAAAACTCGTGGTTTGTGAGACAAGAATGTCCGGACTTTTGGATTCGTTTACGACAAAAGGACTAAATCTTAAGTTGTTGCGATCTGTATTTTATCCGGCTCACCTTCCCCCATCGCATCTTACCTACCGTTGAATTCCTCACATCGTCTGTTGATATTCATTAACCCTGTTTTGTTTGTCTTGATCTCGATATTCGAAGAAGTTGTAAGCTAGGGGTACTTTTTTCCAGATGGCCGTCGAACTGACGAGAACCAGCGTCTCTCAAGCTGTAGTTTGGGATTGGGTCGGGATCGTTCGAGTTGTCGTTGTTCTAGACCCCTTGGACCACGGACTGTGTAGAGACGTGTGCACCCCGTTCGCCAAAGCCGTCCGTCAAGTTGAGCCAGTAGCTTTCCACTGGAACTGTCATAGATGAGAACTCATAATCGCTGCAAGGAGCTGGGGAAAAGCTAGCGATGTTTACATTGTGATCTTTACTACCACTGGTTGCAGACCACTGGGTCGTGTTGGAGAGCCTGCAAACCTCGTCGACCTCGCAAATATTGCATTGGTACGAGTTCAGGGACTGAGCCAGCGAAAACCTCCGCGTTATGTATTGCGTTACTGATGCGAAGATAATGCCAGCAACTGTTGCAAGCAGGCCGATGAACTTCACGTTCGAATTGAACCAAGCTCAAAGTTTCAAAGGTCAAAACAGGATATGAAATCATAGATATGACTACCTCCGCTCCCTTTCTTCCAAATGTTTCAGTGGGACTTTGCCTATCTCAGAGCTCGTGATGCAGGGCGCAACCCGGACGGTGACTTGGTAGCCCAGCGATGCCATGTGGTCCAGTGAAGACCATAGCCCACCGAAATTGCCGCCCTTCTATGATGTTGAGAGTGTTGACGACACCGACCAATATAGTGTAACTGTCAAACGGTAAGTTTCCACTCCTTGTACAATGGAATATCATGCTAAGGATAACAGTTGTGAGCAGTCCACCATGATCTGGCCACATGACTACGCGCTGGAAGATGCGAATTCGCATCGTAATCGATCTACCCCATTATGATGCATGCTAGCCGTCAGCTAACACCTGTATATGCTGAGACCCCTGGTGAAGCTGCGCTCTGTGAATCATTGGCCAGGGCTGTGTCAAAGGTGAAGTCGGACCAGATTGTACAATAGACTAGCAATGAAGCTTAAAGTCTTTGATTGTGGTACTTTGCGAATTCCTAAACCTGAGCTTGTGGGCTACTTCAAGTGATGAAGGGATTGGTTCGACCATGTGAAGTGCATCGAAGGGAGACAAACGGGGTAGCCTGTGCCTCTCCAACCAACTTAAGATATCAAGCCCAGCTCACCATATCAATCGTGGTTGTAAATGCTATGGATTCGCATGCTGATTTTACTGCGTTCGCAAAGACATCCCCGGGGACGATAAGCCGGGATCTTTATCGGTCTGCATTATCATACTAAAGAGTGAGCCTGTCATAGCTGTGATTGTCCAGGGTGATTTCAGCGTCAGGCTTGTTTATCTCATCGAACCATCATCGCTAGTACTGCAGTGACATTGGAAGTTTTCTGCTGCCTAAGACCACCTTATCCCTTTTCGGTCTCACGCGAAGCATCTACTTGGTTTGTAGACTTGCCAGCCTAGTCAGCGTCGTATGGCTACTGCGTTCTTTGATCATGCAGCTATCAACATGTAGGCTCTCCCCTCACAGATAGCCTCCGATTCTGCGACACAACCGACACGAGATATTGACCATACATTAAACGAGGTACCTCAAGACGGGCACCATGATCCTCTCATCACTTCATCCAGCGGCAATTTGCTTCCGCAATAGATAACGACCGCCAGTAAGCTACTGAGCTGCTCTCCTGCCCATAAACAATCGCCAATTGGAGGCACACTGCAGGTATCTGCGCTGTCTTCAAAGCTTAACTAGGAACCATCTATGATGTAGAAGCAAGCGTACAAGCGTGGCACAAGGAAGTCATATGTGGTTGGCAAAGTGGGGCCGAGCGACTCGGTGTGCGCAAGACTGCGAGTAGTGGGGAATCACCAGCTCTGCCGCACTCGTCCCGCAGTCCGCCCTCGGATCCGTGTCCCAGTCTACCTGATTATAGCTACAAGCCTAAGCCAGTGACGGGTTTATAGAAAAGTATGGCCAATGACTTCGCTAGCTTCTTCAACCTTTGGCGCGATGCAATAGTATTCAGTGAAACTAACTGATGTAATTCTGATTGCAACATTGGGCCTGGATGTGTTTATTTGCAAACAATCTCCGGCGTGGAGGCGGCAGAGTCATAATGAGGCCTCAATAAGGGTCATAACCAGGCTGTGGCTGTGCCATAAGACGGTCAACACCTGTCTGTACGGGTGGAGATGTCACTGGACAGGAGCCCGAAAACAAAAAGCATGTCAATGATCGTTTGCAACTCTGCTGGACGAATATGATCGACACGTCGAGCCTTGCAAACTAGCGGAGCTGAGGGTGATGCATTCGACCTGGCTTGGCCAGCCTGACCAGCCTGACAATCAAAGAGACTTTTGAGAAGAGCTATAGTCAACTTGAATAACATGCCCCAGCGAAAACACGAAGCGTGAGAAAAGATAAAAGCTAAAGAAAGTTTCGGGGCACAACGAGGCGTACTGGGCTCGCCGTTGTCGTGCAGGCTGCAACCCTGAGGAAGGAATATGGCCAAGAGTTAACAAGGTCAAAGCAGAAAAGGCTCACATCGGAGGGAAGCACATTGATGAACGTCGACAGTTTGATTTGAAGTACTACAATGCGACTCGCATCGGCGTACCCATCTCGTTACTGTCATAGGTATCGTGCTTCAAGATATGCCTTTGATTTTCGGCTCGAACTTTGCTGTTTTCAGCCTGGTCTTGTTTGGTTACGGTTGGTCTCAATGCACTGAGCACAGAAATGTTCTGCTGGATAGGATTGTGTCGCCGGCATAGCTCCCGGCTTGTACCCTCGTATTTGGTATACTGATAACAGGGTCCGTCTTCATTAAAGAGTGCGGACCTCCGCCGCGTGCGATTGAATGTCAGCGCTGACGACTGTGAGATTTCCAACTTCTGAGAAAGACCACCACAATATGTAATTATTGTAATGCATAATAAAGAAGTATTATACCAGAATATCATCCAAGATGACTTAGACAGAAACGAAAAATATATGAGCACAAGACGAGCTGCACTTCGAAACAAGGCCCTTGCACGATGAAGCTCGCACCTCGGAGCTCTGCGCCTCCTTAAAAGCCTTCAGGGCGTTCAAGAGCAAGTGCCCCGGTAACCAGCACCCCTCTCCCACTGCTCGTAACCATTTACCAAGCCATAGAGCTTGCATGCAGTGAAGAAGTCGTCGCCGCTGATGACGTTACCAGGCTTCTGGATGCATTTAACGCCATCAAAGGTCGCCTAGTTCTCGCGTTAACTAGGTCGATAGACAGCAAAGGATATCAAGATACTCACCACTGAGCCCCATCGATCTTCACACACCGCCTTCGTCCAGTCATTCCTCGGAATCCATCCCTCCGCAGTCAATAAACAGCAGTTATGGCTGCTGTGGTCCTTGCTGGTCTCTCACATTAGTATATGCTGGTCTTGGTTCATGGAAATCAGGCGTTTACCTTTCAGCAACCTGAACAAGAAGGAATGCAAGGGCGAGGGTCTTCAAAAAGGCAGCCATTGTAGCTTATTGGTGTGTGGTTTTTCTTGTGTGTTGCAAAGGTAGGCTCGACGAAGGAAACAATTCGAAGTCCCAGAGATGACGGCGGAATGCGTCTATTTAAGAATATCTACGATGTCACGCTCTACACACCGCCTGTTGACAATCAGTTTAGCGTCAAATCTGTCTCCATTCGAATGATCCTTTTGCTCTGGCTTGACAAGGGCTTCTACGTCAATTTCAAAGGCTTCTCATAGAGCCGGTAGACTGGCTGAAAGATCCTGGTATCACCAGCACATGTCTGCGAGAAATCTAGCAAAGGTTACCCGGCTCCCAACGTCGTATACAACAGGCAGCGATTTAAGGTTTTCCACCTGCGATTACGGATGGGGCGGACATTGCGGCGAGTCGGGCGACTCCCACACAACGGTACGTGTGGGATGTTATTCATTTACCATCCTTTCAGGTTTAATATCAACGTAATAGACCCAGCATACTGGCCCCAAGCCAACAACAACTTGACATAGACGAGGATTGGGAATCTCCTTGTCGTGGAAGTTGGTATTGTCAAGGCCAATTGGCTCAAGCGGCCAGCCAAAGTTGGGTGAGTCCGCAGTCAATGTTGTCATGTGAGTAGTTCGTGACGCCAGATATCAACCTCAGTGAAGCTAAGCCGCATCTAGACAATTTGGTGGCGGCTGTACGTGCACGAGGGCTGCTGTAGCCAAATATCTGCTGCCCAATGTCTACTTCAGAAGGCGTTCAGTCAATTCGTATGGGGATCTATATCCACACATCCAAATTGTCGGACGCCCCCGTTGTCGGCTACTTGCATCTGACTCGGCGGTATTGTGATCGTCCCTAAGTCTTGCAAACCCCACAGAGGCTTGCTGGGAAGTACCTTTCCTTCTCCTTTCACATAACCCCAAATCCTTTTCGTAGAAGCTCAAATAACTAGAGGTAAAATCTAACACGCTTCTAACTGCATGAAGAATAGCAGTCCTCGAAGGAAAACAGCAACCGTACTTTGAAGACAGTTGTCCAGAATGACATAGCTAGTAGCTGTTCTTCTGTTCCGTCACGAGGGTCTCGCGAGTCGCGACGCGTCGTGATAAATGCCTGGGTGGTGGGGCTTGTCGAGTCATGTCTAAAGCTACGGTCCATGACCTCCATTTCCCTTGCGGTGAGGCACGGTTCGGCCTAGCGCATCTTACGTCCGTATTGACCTCGGAAGGCGCTTTAATCACTCGTGCGTTTCCTTGGCAGTTGATTCCACTGGTGGTCAAACTCCCAGCGACAACGAAGTTCACGGCAAATCATACAATTGATCCACCAGTAGAAGGCACCACCGATCTGCCATGCTTGTCAACACAATTGAACCAAAACCCATGTTCACAGCGACATATTTGTCTGCAGACACGTACACTATCGCGCCCTGACTCCTGGCTACATTCCCAACGCCGTGTATCAAAAGAAAGTCCACGGTGGCATCTTGTGATTGAGGTTATGGCGCCTTGAATCGGCTCGCTCTGGTCTCGCCTTAGAGGACACAGTTGATGCCACATAACCCTGCCTCGTTGCTGTAACCGTGCGCTGACTGAGGGTGTTATCCTTCGCTCAGGGTGGCTCTGTTGGGTGCATGCTCACCTGTCTTACAAAGCCATGTCTACATCGTCACCAGACATGCATGGTCCTGCAACTCCCTACACACAGCACTCTCCCCGGAAGTTTCCTGCAACTTCAAAGAGGCATAAACAAAATAGCAAACCTACTGCCCCCCCAACAAGTGTCAGTAGATGCCACATTGCGGTCGGCTTTCCCAACTTGCAGATGCAAAAGTAATGGCTCAAATTGTGCAATGTGACAAGCAGTTGCATCTCACTGATCACTCAGAGCGTCCGTCGTGCCGTGGCTGACTTGGCCTGCGTTGACTGGTAGAAACGAACTTTGATGTCTTGACTGTGAAAGAGGCTGCACCTGTTGCAGATACCGACAATATTTGTGAGTCCATGAGTAGGTAACCTAGCGCGGGACGAAGACGAGCCACAGTGAGTTGTTCTTTTCCAATGATTGATTCGCAGAGCATTCAACAATGTCCAGTCGGTTCGTCAATAAGCAAAGACTCAGAAGAGCATCGTGTGAGAAGTTTGAGTAGCGACGCAAGGCGTTCATCGTTTCTGCGTCCGACGTCGGAATCACCGAAAAGATGGGAGTGCAAAGCACATTCTATGTCACCCACGCAGAACGTTTCAGCACCTTTTATCTCCACCTTAAGATGCAACAGCTGGTCGATCGGGCCTAGCAGCAGGCCTCAATGCAAAGTGTTGACCCCGGTTCTGAGTTAAAATTCCTCTTTTCAATTACAGCATGCGTAACTTTGCACTCTAAAAGCTCACACGCAAATGTTTCCAAAAATACGTTCACAACCTTAGCTTTATCAACTTTAGCTCCTAGTGAACAATTGACTGCTGAGTTATGTCTTACTTAACCCAGTTGCTACAGCCTCCGGCTCCGCATATGGGTCAATTTTGATGTCCTTGGATTTCCGCGCCGAGATTCCGGTCTTGAATAAAATATCCAACTCTTGATACGTGCGATCTTTCATCTCTGGAAGCCGAAAGTAAGCCCAGACTGCAGAGAGAAAGCATGTGCTCCCGTAGACAAAAAAAGTCTTCCCTTTTAAGTCGAGCTCACTCGGGTTTAGGAGGTATGGTGTGGCGATGCCAAAAATGATGAACCAGAAGTAGAACGCGCAGCGACCAATAGCAATAGTTTTGGAGCGCAAACGCGTCGATCCGACCTCGCTGACGATACAGAAGGCCAGAGGACCGATCGAAACGTCATACAAAAACACCCATACAACAAGGAGAATTGCCTGCGCCCACATCGCCGGGTTATTTGAGCTTGGTGCAAGTGCCGCGAAGGCAATAGCAAACATGACAAGTGACATGGTGCCGAGTCCGACGATGAAGATGCTGCGACGTCCAAAGCGTGTGATGAGAAACCACGAGATGATCGTGCCGAAGAAGCCAATTGCGAAGTAGCCAATGCTCATATCAAAGGCCGTTTGGTGACTCATGCCTGCTTGCTCGAAGAAGTAAGTGTTGTACTGGTTCATGGAGATTCCCGCGAACACTTGGATTGACCACGCACAAAAGCCAATTTCAGTTCTTCGCTTATCGGGTCCTTTGAAGCAGTCCCAATATGAGCTTCCTTCTGATTCCTTCTCTTCCCGATCTGTCTGGGCCATCATAGCCAATGTTTTCCTTATATCCATCGCAGATCTCGAGGACAGGCGCCTCAAAGAGCGCTCCGCCTCGTCCATGCGACCTTTGCGCAGGAGCCACCATGGAGATTCAGGGCAGTAAAACATGCCAACGAGCAGAGGAATGGGCCAAACCCATTGGATGGCGAAAGGAATGCCGTAGGCCCACTTTCCATCCATCCCCTGCACACCCCTAAACACACCCGCAGAGATCAATTGCCCGATAACCCATGTCAGGTTGATAAATGTCGTGAGGTAACCACGTAGCACGGTTGGGCAGACCTCAGAAGCGTATGTGGGGGCTGCAGCAGTGAAGATTCCCCAAGGAATACCGCATAGAAGCTGCCCCAACAAAAGAAGCATATTGTTCTGACCGAAAACCAGTATAAAGGTGAAAGCTGTGATGGCAACATAAGCGCCAATCATGGTTCTTTTCAGTCCGAATCTTTCCGAAATGATGCCGTTCAGTAATATTCCGAATATGACGCCCACGTAGGCGGCATTGCCGAGGAGCGTCTGCCACATTGCACTGAGTTGGTATCCGCCGTCGAGTGGCTCTCCAAACTGCTTTTGGAATGCTTTCATTGCGAACAATTGCCCAATGACAGCCATATCGTAGCCTTCCATAACGCAGGCCGTCGATACGAGAACAGACCAGCCAATAGCTTGCGGGTACATCCTGAGAGCGTCTCGTAAAGTGAGGTTGTGCTCAGCTTCAGTAGCGTCTTTCGCATCGTTCAGGAGTTGTTGATCAGGATACCGGGTGATCCCTTCAACGAGAGATACTCTGGGAATCGTCTCCATGGCGTCTTTGGTGCTGTCATTAACAGCGTCGCGAGTGTCATTCATAATAATAGAGAGAATGGTTCTCGAAACGAATAACAAAAGTTACTATTGGTGTGCGAAAGGTTGTATTTATTAGGACTCGATATCACTGGATGTCTAAGGCAGCTGTTGGTTGATGTAGTCCGAGGATTCACGTCTAATATAAGAGGTCTCAGTCATGCTCTTCCCCGCACTACGTTCAAAACCCCTAGAGGATCTCAAGTACATGCCCTTCCCTTTTAGGAAACCCCCGCATTCCGTCTTAATGAAACGTAGAGGTCGTGGGCTTTTAGACCGAACTTTATGCAAGCCTAAGCGGAGTCATGTCTTCGGCCATAGAGTTTAATCTCACCTCATGATCAAGACATCAGCAAGTGTTTATCTCAACAGATAAAGGGCCAAAAAAAGGTATCAGAAAAGATTGTGTTCCCTGGGGAAAAGAATTTAGACTGCAAACGTAAGAGGCGGAATGAAACCGCATCATGATTCTTAATGCTTTTGTAACTGATAATGGTGCGTATGAACGGAATCCTTGACTTGAAAAGTGCCCAGTGTACGGGCATAGCGAAGAGGATTTACAACATGTGTGGGAAGTTACGCAAATCAAGGGTGTCTGCTTTTTCTTAATATCAAGGGGAAATAAAGGAAGACGTTCTACGAATAATATGATGGCCACCCCCCACCAACTTCCTCTTCAAACCCATCCTATAGTGCTTCACGGAAATTGCTAGGGATGAATACTTCAGACAGCATTATGTTTTCACGATCGAATGCCACAGTCTAGATATATGCATCACTTGAGTAAAATGAAAATAGGTATGAACTTGGGTTTGCAACATGGATACCCGCCGCGATACTGAGCAGATTAAAGTGCAAATCACCTCACATTATTCTGGGAAGCGTGATAGCAATGCTTGCATCCGGAATTGTTTTCCTCTTGGGGTAAAGGTGGGTCACAAGTAGGTAGGCCGTCCCACCCTCTATCGTTCTCAGTATGGATCTTTTAGGCCTCGGTCACAGGGGCGTCTGCTACAGCAATATCTTTGTCTCGCTGTCACCAAAGGTAACCCACAGTGTCTCTAGCTGTGGTTTGCTGACGTTATTACCACACCAACTGCTGGTCTACAGCTTTCACATATTCCAGAGGATAATACCGGTCAGGTGAACCCAGCTCAGCATCTGTCATCATGACTTTCGCCTCTTAGGCTAGCATGACCAGATTTACATCTTGTTAGTTGATGGATATGTCAACGGCTGGAGGCAAATGCACCATACTTCAATCCAATGGCTTCGAGATGTATGAAAATGATGGGGAGTTGACCGCAAGAGCTTGTCACGACACCGTAGCACGACGATATGACGGCGCGGAAATCAACCGCTGTGACTAGCATTCTCCTCAAAGTCCTCGCCTGTTCTGAGGATTAAGGCACCAGCTTGATACCTCGATGACCATCCTGGACTGAGCGCACCTATACTGATGAAGATAATAATAAAAACGCGACGTTGTCGGGTGTACCTGCAGCTCGCAAGACATTTTGCGGAATATGAAAGAAGAATCTTCCGATCAAAGTGCTTATGGAGCATATCCGCACAGTTCGTCATGCCCCTCCCAGACCTCATTGGGCCATTGCCTACTCACGTCAGATTGATTGAACACGCACAAGTCTAAAGAAAAGCACCTACAAGCAAAAGCGCTCAGTGCTCCACGCTTCTTGCTCGGCAAACCCATTGCAGATTTGCGGAGTGGAGAACACACGCAGATTACCAAATGGGGTAAATGCTACTACAGCCGCTCCGTAAGTATCGGTCTACATTTTTAACATAGACGGCGCGGGCCGGGTTTTATTACTCAACATGCAGTTCAATTCATAGAGGCTTGGAAATAGGGGATGATGGATTATGTATCTCATACACGCGTCGTGTATCACTTCAGATGACATGAGACAGAATCGGACAACACACAAAGCTTGGTTATGAGAACTATCTCTATGGCTTTCTTCGATTGATTCGCATTCAGGTGCTGAGTATATCAAGGCATCCATAGAAATCTCAATGGCCGCCGAGACATAATGCATGCTAATGCTAACGCAATTACTGCTATAGGGAACATTCACTCTCGTGTCATTGGGAGATTACCATAAGATTTCCGTGATGACTGGGGTCACAATGTGACATATCAGCCTTCACTTGGTGCCCGATCACCGAACGCATTCGTCTACTTCATGATTCGTCCTCGGAGACACAGGAAATCAAGGTCGGGCAGAGTTCATATAGTAGCTGCCTTTTTGCTGTTCTGTGAAATTATACGACGTGTCCAACCGCGATCTGGAAGCGATCATTGGTGAGGATCACAGATGTCCCGGTTTTTGTGGTCACATAAGTTGGTCAAAAATACCCCTAGTCATTCATATGCAAAGGAAACCCAAACGATATGCCCACGATTTGCATCACTGTCAGTGTGCAGCTGCTTCCTTGAAATGACACAATTCAATGCGATCGCTAATCTAGGAATCATATGGGACAATTCCAATAGCCTGTTGTGTAGCTTTATTGACAGTCGGCGGGCCGTAGGGATGGAGTATGTTCCATTCCGCCATCTGATGTTCCTTGAGAACAAAGTCGGTGGGATCATGAGACTGATATTAATGTCAGTAATTGTCCATTTATGACCTAATTTCTTTAGTATTTCTTTGCTTACAGTCATATAGCCACGCTTGAAAGCCTCCACTTTGCGCAGTCTCTGTTCTTCAGACAGAAACTCAATGGGCTTGTAGCAGGTATCTGGACAGCTGGTAAGCTTTGCAATATCAAGATTGTGCGAACCAGCGGTTATTCTTACAAACAGCCATGCGCTTGTTGTCATTGATAGGGGCGGCTCCATAATGGACTGCGCGGGAGTCCCAGAGAATGAAGTCCCCAGGATCCATAGTAGGCTTCAACCACCGGCATCCACGCTCTTCGAACCACTTCAGTGTTTGGTCATCCCAATTGAAAAGATCGCGCTTGATCCAACCACCTTCGGGCTGCAGATATTCATGTTATCAGTGGATCAACTTAGAACAACGTTGGGTGTGAGATTTACTGGTGTATGTTCTTTGAAGTACTGCTCAAACAGCGGGGCAGAGCCATCCATGACAGCCAGACCGCCATCTTCTGGTCCGTTGGGAAGCTACGGGAGCAAAGTCAGTGTGCTTTGTTGGACTTTCTAGCATGAATCTTGAGAACACATACTAGGTTCACAAGCCCCTGAATGCAATGAGGATGAGGGCGGTAGGCGCTCTGATCGGACTAGTTCTCAGGTCAGCATTACACACAAGCGGACATGGATGACTGCTGTGGTGCGTACGTGCGGCCAAGGTGCCCTGCCGTGGTCAGGCTCGTCCGGTGTGGGAAAGGCCAAAGTGCCCCCGTCTGAAAAGATTTTAGTTCACGTCGTCTAACAGTGGGCGATCATCTGTTACCAAAGGACACGGTGAGCTTATCGGTTCCCCAAATCGTTGCAAATATCTGGCGGACGTTGGGTTCGGACTTGCAATCCCAGACAAACTGAGCGTGGGCAAATGAGAAACTGGCCCAACTTGAATCAATAATCCCTGACAACTTCAAAGGAGTGCGCCAAGTAAGACTTACTGGTCAAAAAGACCCCCGTAACGGTGTCGGGGAATGTTCGTTGACCTCCACGTCGACGGATCATCACGCTTGTATCCCAGTTTGAATCCCTCAAGCCACTCCTCACCCTTCTCAGCGTACGTGAGAGCTCTTTGCTTCGGTACAGCTCCTTTGACTAGTGCCCACTGGTGCGTTCGTCAGCATAATCCGGTCTTCTACTTGGTAAACTTTGAGAATGACGAACACCCCTCTTGTGCAGGTCGTGAAGCCACTGTGGGCTTTCAGGTGTGAGAGGAGCGAGCTTTGGGCTCGGTCGATTGATGCCCAGCGGACCTTTCGGGTCTTCCCAGTTATCTTGTTCCAACCAAGTGATGACGGTCCGTTTGGGCTGTGCTCGGATAACGGCTCGGGTGGATCGAAGCTTGCCAAACGACGGGGTTCCGCGACGGCACAGGTTGTTGAGCAACATGATGTGGGAATGGAAGAAGGGCAATTTAGCACGAATTTCATGGATTGCCGGAATAAGTGAAAAGCAGATCGCCGGCAAGTTTGAATGTTTTGGCACTCCTTTATTTTGCTACAGCTGGCGTGACTTGTATTATAACCCTAAGGACTCATCCTTCAGCAACCTTTTTAGATACTTCCTCCCCGGCGACGCCGTGGTTAGATCATACTACATTGCCTCTTGAGTCGGCATGCTTTTACAGGAAATTTCGACCGATGCGGGGCCCCGCACTCCATGGTGGAGAGAGAGCCAAGGGGTGGTCGTGAGGGCCACATGGTGGAGTGTTACATCTTGGATTACAAAATCATTCGCAAGAGTGGGAAATTAAAACGTTTCAGGTGCTGTCTTAGACTAGATCAGCTACGTTGCGGTTTTCGTGTTACTATCGTTGCAGGTCGGCCTTCACAGAGGGTTTCACAAGGACACCTTACTTGGGCTGCATCCTTCTGCTGATTGTGACATGCGAATAATTGCTGTGAGTACCACATGAACTTCAAGCACACATCACTCACCCTGCCAACATAAACTCTAGCGGACGGAAACTCGAATCAGTGACATACTCAGGAACCAAAGGCCGAGCGGTTTCCAAGTGAACGGATAATTTCTTATCCGGCCAGACGGCTGATATATCACGCGGCCAATTTTCACACCTACATCTACGATTTCTGCATTCTCTCCAAGCGTTTGTCTAGAAGTGGAACAGTCTTGCTGCAACCATAGGGCAAACCCACATTTCACACGTTTACAATTCCCGGTAGGGCTCGTCTTCTCCTGGCCTTCCCCGGATTTTCCATCCAAGGCAATGGATCATCCAGCCCAGGTTCTAGGGTTACCCCATTAGGCAGTTTACTCCGCTTCCCCAGACGCTATCAGCTTCCCGCCAATGGTTTGCGATCGGTAAATTGCCACATCCCCACGGCATAGCTTCATTGTTGCATACCACATCAGCCGCGTATCCACGTCCAAAACCAGAGGTAATGACGTGGCTTAAGCCCAGTATAGGCGGGTCGGCTGAGATGATGTCACCGGCGTGGACAAGAAACTCTCGTTGCCATTGCCCCCGTTAATCTAGATGACTCTGTACACCCTTATCCCATTGATCCTATTCTCGCAGGATGCTCTGAAATCTTGCCAAAACAAAATGTCGTCCAAGTACGTCTTTGTACCGCAATCAAAGTTGAACTTGGATGGACGAAAGCATATCCGTTCTCGAGTTGCTTGCGAACCGTGTCGCAACAAGAAGGTGCGTCAGCTCTAAGTGATGACGAGTGGCAGGCTTGTTCTATGAAGGTGGTCCGTAAACACATGTCTGACCGTATAATCTGTTGTCCAGAGACGGTGCGATCACCAGCACCGAGAGGCCTCTTCGACCATCAAGCCCACCGTCATCCCGAAACACATTCCGACGAGTGCTCTCGGTATCACTCAGAATGTTTGCGAAATAGATGATGATATTGAAGATGGCCCGGCAGAAGAACACGCGACTACTGTAACCCAGCGGTCAGAAAAGTCAAAAGGCGATGATGAACTACCCCGTCATACGCCCGACTCTGGTCCTGGGCCGACTTCTGGCTCCGCCTTGGACGTTTCTTCTGTTCCCGAGACCGCCAGCATTCAATCTTCTGTGCACCCCCCTCCAATACATTCTATACGCCGAACTTTCACGTCTGCATCACCGTTAGTCGATACGAGCTCAAGCACGCCACGCTTTGTCAGCGATCTGAACCCAGAAGCAAGACTCTTGGATGCAGAGAATTGCTGTGAGCAACCACAGGACCTGTCGCCCGAGATCGTGGGCATTTGGGTGCAACCACAACCTGCGCTTGGATCCGTTCAGGACGACTTTCAACAAGATTCTCCCTCCAGAAACCACACATCGAGTGAGGTCGGAGGTGCCGCTGACTCCGACGTCTTAGCTTTCGATACCATCGTGAAGCTTTCTGACATTTACTTCGAGAATATCCAGCCCATATTACCCTTGTTGAATGAACAAGACTATCGCCAAGGTCTGGCAAAGGCAACATTGCCCTACACACTAGCGCATGCTGTATGCCTCGTAGCTGCAAAGGCTGCAGCTGCCGAGCGACATCTGAGGCTTCGCCACGCCGGAAATATACCGGTATCAACAAGGCAATTTTGCAGCCACTTACACGCCTCTCTCATCTCTACTCTTCACAACACAAAGCATTTACGGAAGATCACGGTTATCAGGATTATGGCTCTCTTGTCGCTTCATCACGAAGGAGCTGATGGCGCTGAACAGGCCTCTGGGTTCGTCGCACAAGCCATCCATTCGGCGCAAAGCATTGCGTTACATCTCTGTCGTCCGGTTGATGATGGTTACGAAATGAGGCGTGTCTTCTGGTGTCTATGGATACTAGATATATTAAACTCCTCTATGCATTCGAGGCCTTGCTTTCTAGCCGATGTAGATATAGCCATCAAGCCACTTACTCCGGAGCAGTCCGGATCGGTGGCCTTTGATATCTTGTTCAAGATAGTAACAACTCTGTCCAAAGCCATTGCACTTTACCGCCCGACGAATCCCCTCTCCATTAATGGCCTTGATTTCGATTATTCCGGCTTTGAACAGATTGTCGACGAGTCGGAAGGGTGGAAACTTTCACCATCGACTCTTGGTAAGTTCTTTTTCTTTGATAACTGCCACGGCGGGGCGGTTTCTGTCCCCCCAAAAAGCCTCAAGATTAAAGACAAGGGGGAGACCGGGGATGCGAAACAAGACTTGGACA
This sequence comes from Colletotrichum sp. SAR11_240, assembly GCA_025328625.1. Classification (NCBI taxonomy): domain Eukaryota; kingdom Fungi; phylum Ascomycota; class Sordariomycetes; order Glomerellales; family Glomerellaceae; genus Colletotrichum; species Colletotrichum sp. SAR11_240. Next base: position 19,259 of record JAKMXA010000029.1, read on the forward strand.
AGTCAGTTGTGTTCTTGTTTCTTCTCGCTTTTGGTTCTTTGCATTTTACATATTAAAGCTGGCTTCACAGGGGACTTGCTGACTTTCTTCACCACATTATTTAGCCACCCTTCATATCTTTTGGCTGACGACAGCCATCCTATCTCACCGACTTAAATCGGTCACTATACTGCCGGCTCTCACGCCCTCACGCCTTAGACAGCAGCTGTCTGCAATACAGGTTATTAGACACATGCGAGATTCACAACGTCTGAATGCCCTGCACCCTTTTCCCACCGTTGTTTACGCTGTGTCTCTCGCGCTCTCGGTCTCGTATCAGCAACTCAGGTTCAGCCGTTTGCGTTCTGAACGGGAAGATGCCCGCGAGGACTTTGACGCTGCGTGTGGCATTCTCCAAATTCTGCGGCAAAAGTGGGCATCTGCAGACGTTATTGCAGCTCTCTGCCGCCGAATCTCTACAGGACTGGCTACTCTATGCAATCTAGACGGCCTTCATGTCACCCGTGGACGTCTAAACTGCGATTCTGCTAATGTCGGGCAATATTGGAGACATCGGGGGCCTGATATCGCTGTAACACAGCAACAGCTGCACGATGAAGTCGGCTCAGATACCAATCAATCGGCTGCATTCAGAGAACCGTGGGGGCCTGTGCCTGCTATGTTTGATATCTTTAGCGATATGGACGACATGTCGTGGGCATATCTGGAAGTTGGAAACCCGGTCGGCTTCGATGTGCCATTGCAAGACCTTCCAACTTGATGCGGAATTGTACATATGTCTGATTAAATCATCGTACAAGCTACACAATCCAGTCTCACACCACTTGTCTCTTAAAGTACATGCCATAGCTGTTTAATGACCAGGGCACCATCATTACAGCTCATGGTATTTCCTTTGAAATAGGCTGAACTGGTTTTCAGCAGGTTTTGGTTGTGAAATTTCCGTAACTTCCAAAATCTGCACATACCAGGTCTTAGATTTTGAATATTAAATCACGACATCAGGTGTGATCGGAAAGTAGCAATGCTTCATTTTCCCGACTGAGCCTGGAGAGAATCTCGACCAGCGGCTTTTCTGAAATGCCACAACTTTCAACCCGCATTCAGCTGATGTCGAGACGTGGGTGTCGCTTAACAGGTTTCCAGTTTCATGATCGGAGCACTGTGCTCCGACTCGGCCTTACCCAAGCCGATAGCCCGACTCGGTCGACGGCAATTCGGCCGGAGTTTCTAAGAATGGCAATAAGTTCGGAAGCCAAGATTTATGGTCGTGCTCGGGCGCTCCTTTGGGCAACACCGAATAGCCAGGTTATAAAACAACAGTAGAGTATGCGATAATTCAGCAAATGCTTTTACTTTGATCGGTACTTCTGTAGTTATTTTGAGCATCAGATGGCGATGATAGGGATTTCTGATTAGAAGTTGGCCAAATGAGCAACCCTCAACTGCCATGTCACAAACAACTTAACAAGCAGCAGATCACAAAGACATCACCAAGCGTGTGCAGATTCAGATACTAGCAGTTGAATGGATTAGATGCCTTTGGACTGGACATATAGGAAGCGTCTGCGGAGAGGTCTAGACCAGATGTTCGACGATTCAGACAGGTGACAGGTCAATATTCTTTAACTCTTCCAGACGTTCATCGTCAATTTGGCTGAAGACATTGTCGATCCTTCAAAGTCTTTACGGTCTGCATATGTCGTCTTCTCCTTTTTCGCCTTACACTTAAATCTTCTCCCGACCTAGTGTGCCTGGGACAGCACCGCGGTCTGTCTTTAATGTCTCGTTACCAGCCCACGAAGACATTCTATTTTCAACAGAGGTTGGCATTTAGTGGCCCAAAACGCAATCTCAAATAAGCCTCACGAGATCAAAAACGAAGTGATACGCCGCGCAAGGGCTACTTATTAAGTAAAAGCTCGCTCTAAAAAGAATATCCTATATAAGGGGAACCGGTCTGACAGTGTTTTGAGACAGCGTTGTCAGGTTCAGGGAGCCGGCATGCACCGCATGCATGTTGCAGAAAGTCTCCACTGCGACCAGCTGCCAGTGGCTGGGATTGGGGATACAGTGTATAGTGAGATTCAGCAAATCCCAATTCCACATACGACCATACCCATTGGAAAACTCGGGATCCCGTCCGCTCTCCCATAGATAAACCAATGAGGGATAGAGTAGTAATCGGGTCGGTGACGACCGGTGAATGCCTGTTGTTGTATGTCCTTTAGATTTCCTTTTTGCTTGTGAAGACCTCTTGGGTTGTCCTGTCATAACCAACCTGCCTGAGATGCATGAGATACAAGAGCCATGTATAGTATTGGAATTCGCAGGTCAGTCGTCTCGAGGCGTCTATCAACCTGACAGACGTCAGGTGGTACTGGTCTGGATGAGGTCTCTGCGGAGGATGAAGACTTGGAGTTGATACACTAGCTTTCCAACCCGTGATTTGATAGGATGATGCTCGCATGAGCAGGTTCTCGGTCAAGATTTGCCCCATGAAAATTGTCTCCCGCAGCGGGGTCGCAGGTCGAAACCTCCGGGATCCGTTTCGTCCGTCAAATCCCTGCGATACAAGACAGGCCACTTTTGAATGTTTCACAAAAGGATCATGGCCGAGCCCGCCGCCGCCGACGTCGCCTCTGACGCCTCGTCCGAGGTGGACATCCTCGGCCCGCACTACGTCGAGGGCTAAGAGGACGTAAACCAATCCGACGACGAAGACAAGGTCCAGGTCAAGAGCCTCTTTGCCGACGTCATGCACTCCATGGCCGACGCGTTTAGCAGATGGGGAATCGGGTACTGGGGTAATGTCTATAGCTTCAACCTATCCAACATGTCCAGCGGCACCGAGCAGCGCGAGATTTACATCAACGAGCCCCGGCCGAACAATCTCGCTGCGCGCGGGCACTGGTTCAAGGCGTTTGATTTGCATCGCATGAAGCCGGAGAACGTGGTTTTTGACGCGCCGTTTTGGCTGGATGTCGAGACTAAGGCGGACAGTCTTGATGCGTGGATGATTTGGTACAATACATTTTCCCTCACGCTGTCGGGCACGAGTCTCGCTCAGAGCGCTGAAGGCCACTGGGATCTTAAACAGGATTGCGCTGATGGGGTTAGCGTTGCGACTCGTCCGTATGGCAAAGTGGCGCATGGGTCGCTCGGCATCTCCCCGTCGTTCGAGCACCAACACAGGCACCAGCGGTCCCGCTAGCACTGGGAGATTCCATCACTGGCACAGTCAAGTTTGGGCAACATCGTGGATCGCCTCGCGATGTGGAGATGACGGTTAGCTGGACGATCCGAGACGCGGCGTAGACGGGTGAGCAGGCGTGGCATGCGGGCAACGCCGTGGAACATCCGCCGAGCATGGATCAAGATGCTCTGGAAAATAATGATCTCCAGACACGTCCAATCCAATATCCAACAGACACAAGGCTGCATCAATCGATATCACTGGTCGAAGCTCCGCGAGGCCAGTGTAATCAGCGAGCAAGCTCAACCGCACCCAGCCCCTTTCTGTCTTGAGATCTGAATACATGCGAGCGGATCCGGAGCCATCGTGTCAGCGTTCGCGAGCAGCTTTCTTGCTCCGCCACGTCACTTAGAGAATGGTTACGGCTTGCTTCTCCGCTCCCGAAAACCACGATAGTGCCGATATCTCGTCTTTCTGATACTTCCGGGACATGCTGGTAATCAGGCCGATCCGCTCGAATGCAGCCAACTCCGCCCTCGACGCCGCATGATCGCGAAACGAGCGCTCGATGGACGTCTTCCCCGGCGCCGCAAGCACGAGTCCATAAACGGCCCCCGTCGCCACGTCGTGGAGCACCCACAGACACGCGACCGCGTCGCCGTGGCTCATGGAGGATACACTTCGCTGAGCGGACTTGGACACGGGGTCGCTCGACGTCTCGGGGCCGTCAGCACCCGTTTTGGCGTCGGGCGGATTCTGGTCCGGCACAAAGAAGATTCGGTCACCGTTTTCGTTGTTCAGACCGACGACAGTGTTGGGGCCGGCGTCAAAGTCAAGTGTTGCTCGCTTCACGTATCCGGTCAACGTGAGGCTGCCTCCCTTCACCCTTCCAAAGCCGTCCAGACCCTGAGGGATTATCGTTGCGTCGAGGACCTCCACCTGGGTGGCTGCGCTGTAGAGGCTATAGTCCCAGATGACAGGCGTGGTAAGAGACGCCCACGACCACGTCGGCGCGCAGTACTCGGCCGGGCGCTGCGCGAAGCGCCGTTGGAATGCGCGCCAGCAAAGCAGCCATGGAAGGTCGGTTAGCCACAGGCCGGCGAGATACATCTGGTGGGCGTCGGGCGGCTGAAGGGTGCTGGGTCCTTGAACTTGCGCCGCATACCGCCGCGCCAGGCCTGCGATGGCGGGTAGTTTGTCCGTGACGAACGTCAGGTTGCGTCCGGTGTACCCACCAACGATCAATGTCCACGTCTTGATCGTTTCCAGCATCCGTGGGCGATTGGCTAGGCTGAGATCGCGGTCGCTGTCCTCTCGTCTAGACATGTCCTCACGCTCTTGTCGTTGCCGAGCCATTGCTCTCTCATACGAGACTTTGGGACCATTGTGCCCATCTAGTCCTTGAAACTCGCGCGCAATGCAATCGCATTCGCAGAAGAGCGTCTGTTTGCACTCCCAGATTAGTTCAAAGGCCGTGAAGTGCAGCGTACGGCGCGCGAGCAAGCGTTCTTGCAGCGTCCAGGCTCTGGTGAGGAGCGGATAGCTAATGTCGTGATAGGTCCGGGGAAAGACAATGTCGGAATGTAACAGCGGCTCTCGTACTTGGATGATACATTCCGCTCCCGTGTCGTCTTTGATCGGTACACTGAGCACATCATAATTGCGCCTCCCTCGAGGCTTGTCCGGTTTGGCGATAGCGTCTTGCGCAGAGATCTTTTCGAGATGCCGAGGCGTGAGGATGCCCCAGGTTGGGTCCCGAGCGGCATCGGTGGCGATGGTCAAGAAGGCATTTTCATATACATCGGCCATGCGCGCCGCCTCCTTCTCCCAGTCTGACGGCGAGTCCTGGATAATGCAAAGGGCGTCGATCCACATGTAGCGCACCCCGAGACTACGACATATCAGGATAGCATGCCGGAACGATTCCGAGAGGCCGTCCCAAGGGATGCCAGCTTTCCGCTGCGCGAAATTTGAACTTGTGGTTGTCAGATTGAGAACTTTGCCCCAACAGTAGCTGAGAGCAATATAACACGCCTTTGAGCTCCGAAGAGGCTCGTACAGACGTACATTGACAGGTCGGCCAGGTTGTCCAAGGTCCAGAACTCGTGTTGGAAGGGGTTGGACGCGGTCTGACTGGCATTGAGGATGCTCCTGTTCGCATGCAGTAATCCAGCGTTTGCAAAGCTCGAGGCAGCGCTCGAGGTCAAGAGACGGCGCAATGTCTCCCGCCGGACCGATAATCGGCCAAGACGTTGCCTGGCCTGTACTCAGGCGGACTTGTTAAACATTATCGCATTTTGACAACATCCAGATGATGGACCTACTGCTGTACGTGAAGAACTCTAGTCCTGGGAAGTGCTTCTCCTTGGGGAGCGGGTACAATGACAGCAGCAACGTCTCCCCGAGGATGCCGCTGAGGCTGATATTCACGGGTTCGTCCTCATCAACGGTCGTCCCTGCAAGCTCCGAGGCCAATTCGCCGTGGAAGTAGAGTAAGGCGTCCCAAACCAAGCGGCAAGTTGGGCATCCTCCGTCGGCCGACTCACGCCATTCTTGCATGGGAACATACAATTCAAACGTCTTGCATCGATCAGGGCCGGGCCAATTCGTTTCATCAGGTGATTCGTTTGTCGTAGCATCGACTTGAAGACTGTTGCAGATGCTGCAGAGTGACATGGTTGAGCCAGCTATTGAGCACCAAATCTCCGAGAAGAGTCATGGTGGAGCTCGAAGCATGGATGTGGTGTTTCGAGCACGTGACATACTGCAGGGAGCGACCGGGGTGCACTTTTGATAAGATAGAAGGTAGCAATGAACGTGGCCCACGGTCCACAGCCCGATCGCACGTCAATCCACTTCAGTGTCTCTCCGGAGAAGATGGACGTTTGTTCCTTCGCGCGACGGGTCGACTCCAGGCCATACTCGGGCCTGGTCGGTCGCCTGCTCGATCAATTCTGGACGCAAGGAATGATGAGCTTCAGTCCTCGGGGCACCCACTGCAGTGGCTGGCCTGGTGGAAGCGGCCCGGCCCGTTTCCTCCTCCATGTGGTGAACTGGGAACCCCCCGCAACACCGTTAAGTACACGTGTAGTTTACAGAGTAGTGCTCTCCATACCCAGTCCCCCGCCCCTTGGACTTTTGATTCAGTCAGCATGGACGCTGTCGCCAGTAGTGCGATAGGCTGCGAACAGATTGGCGTCGGCAAGGAGTCGTCTGGAGCTTTTTGGGCTCTGCGATGAGGTGGGGAATATCAGGTGATACGAATTGACGTACGTAGCGTTGTCAGCCATCAATCACTGTTTGAGCTGGCAGCCTTCCTGCCAACCCGCTTCCCCAATTCCAAATGTGACTGGCTCGGTTGAGCTCGCCGAGCCTGCAGTAATCCTGACGCGTGCGGAAACTATGGGTCTTGGGCAGCAAAAGGCTCCGAATGATTGGCTTGTTGGCGAGATATGCAGAGTGTGTCTCATTCCTTGCACTGACAGACCAATCAGTGCGTGGAATCGGCCAAATATGCTGCATAAATCAATTCAACCAAAATGAACGATAAAAGGGGGGAAACCCTATTCCATCATGGTTAGTCAAATGAAGCGGCCGTCCCTCAAACGTTCCGGTTACCTTGCAAGCGACTCATGACTTTCTGATTGGGTCCTTCCCGCTGTTATTCAACATGTTTCCGTTCAATTCCGCGCTAAATCCGGCCTCCGTGGCGAAGCGCCAACGGCCAGAACTGCCGTCGCCACGCCACGAGGAGCGTGCCTGCATGGAGCTCCCTGAAGATGATGAAATGGCCGACGCGACGGAGGATTTGGATTTCCGCTTCCACGACATCGACACCGAACCCGGCACGCGGGCGAGAAAAGCTCCCGTGCCAAGAGAGGTGACCGGCAACGACGATGATTTTGAGTATGATGCCCGCGCACCGGTAAGTCTTCCTATGGAGAAAGAAAGAAACTGGTAAAAGATACCTACGAACTTGTGTTAACGGTGGATGCCCAACGCAAAGTCTGCTCTGAGTTTTGACTCCGGAGGTGTTGAAGGGTGGTACCCTTACGTTCGAGAACGACTAGGACAGCTGGAAACTATCACCCTCAATTTCAGGAATCTTTCTGGCCAACGGCGCTCGGCCTATGACCAAGCGAGTTTGCAGCACCTTTATGAGAGTCTTGTTATGCAAGTCCATTCGGAACAAGCAGAACTAGAGTATACCTTAGGACAGACCGATGGCACAAGGCATGACTTTCCCATGGGGGACGGACTCGACTCGGGAGGCATCTTGACATGGCGGAAACAGTGGCAGAGACGCAAGAGGATACGTGAGACGATCAAAGAGGCCTCTTTGACGCTCAGTGAGTGTTACAGAGGTTTGATGGAATCGTCTCTCACCACGGGGGCTGATGTCACGGGGAGCGAGACAGAGGAGGCGAATTTGCTGGCGAGACTGGAGTCCGCTCGTCAGAAGCTGGAAGAGTCAATTGATCCGCAGGGAAGCAAAAGGATCAACTATCCTCCACGCGTGCGACGCGACAGGTTGGACAGGGGTAATAAGCCAGGGTCATCATCGATGCCTGATTGAATACTGCAAAAAAAGGTTCGAGCCTTTTCAACGTCCTTGTCTCGCATGCAATAAGAGCAGATACAATGTCCAATAAAAAACATAGCGAGAGGCTTCAACCACATCCTTTGGGTGACCGAGTTGACAGGGAGATTGTTACTAACATCAATCAGGGAATGAAATTAATAGCCAAGCTTCCTGACATAGTAGCACATGGAGATTAGAGTCCACAGCACTCAACAAGAGGATCCGGCCAAATGCGAGTTCCAAGTTAAAAAATAGCAAGTCACAGCAGTCACAAGTTCCAACACTGGAAAGAGTTCATTTGAAATAAAGTAGCAAAAACTGCTAAATGAAGCCGACATTGAATGCAGCTTCGAAAGCGAGCGCTAGGTAGGCCTTGTTCGCATAGGGTGAAGTGTACACGATCTGCTCTCACACAGTTGCACCAGTAACCTGCACCGTGGGCATTTCTGCTAGCAACCCAAATAGCCTTCTTTTCCATAGACGCCCCAAACCAACGCAAACCTGCTGGATCCAGAGCTTCCCGTCGACCTCAAAAACGTACGAAGACGAAGATCTTGCCGTGTCCCCCTTCATTTGCATGATGTCAGTCAACATGCGATCAGCTGTCTGCTCATCCGCGGCGATCAGATGCATCACGGGCTTCTCCTGGTACATCGTCTTCACCATCTTCTGCACAACTGCACGACTGAAGAATCCCGATCCCACGATCACCATGAGAACCATCTGTGCCATTGGCATAGCCAGCAAAGTCACCGCCGCGAACACTGACGTGGCGAATACGTAGCAAGTGAGGCCACCTGCGCGGAAGAAGAGTCGGAGACCGGACAACCAGTACGGTGGGCGCTTGTCATCTTGAGAGACGGATATGACAACTAACATCTGCCGACTTGGTTGAGACGAGCCGTAGTTGTGCCTGTCTACCGCGTTCCACTTTGGTTCAGCAGTCTTGATGCTCTCCTTCATCATTTTGTCTTTGAAGCCATCGAGCAGGAAGTTTCCCTCCTCGGGGGCCGCTGTGTCGCTTCCGTTGAGCGTCACATCTTGGCGAGTGATGTATACCTTCCAGTGCTCGTGGAAGGGAATGTTGATATATCCGTCCACGATGGCAACGAATGTTACTATTCCAATGCGTTAGCAGTGCTCGGCAACGGTTTCCAGGTCGACGTACCGACGAGGTACCAAATGTGAGCCCACGAAGTGAGAGTACACCAATTGGCATACACTGCACCCTGCTCAATGACGGCCAAGGAAGCCTGCGAAGCCCCTACGAATACTGCCAGGACAAGGCATCCAACGATGAAGAACCATTTCGCGGAGAGTCCTGCGTATCCCAGCGATCCCTGTTGCTCCTGATCCATCGCATATCGGATACGCTGCTGGACCTCATTCGCAGTTTGTTCGTAGGTCGCTCCTTCCTCTTCTTCTCCCTTTTCTGTCGCCCGCGGGACACGCATCGCCGTGCATCCCTGGGCTTTAGAGACCTTTAAATAGTCCTCCGTCTCAGAAGGCACCATGGTTGCGCCAAAGGTCAGACACTGTGCCAGGAAGCCAGCTATCGGAGACATTCTCAGCAGCGCCCACAATTCTGCCGTAGGGCTCCCGAAGAGAGCGCCAGCGGTGGGAAGGAGCGTCAAGACGCCCGCCGAGGCGCCATACTCGGTCTGCTGGAGGGCAGAAAGGTCATCAAGGACCGCGATGAGATTGCTCCGACAGACGGCATAGGTATCAGTGTTGCGAATGCATTGGCCGCGGCGGAGCCAGACGTCGCTTGAGAAAAGGCCGCCTGGGTGCTGAATTGTTGGGTCTTTGAAGTTGTCAGAGAGACATGGTGAGGTGTAATTGTCGTCCTGGGCTAATGCACTGGTTATAATCCATGTCAGGATGAGGAAGATGGATGTGCGGATATGCTGGAATGGGGTAGTGAATCTAGCCCATGTTAGCGAGTCCATTTTGGCATGTAAGCGGTGGTGCTTGAACCATTTCCGTTGATAACTGTCAGCAGCAGCGAGAATGATGACTACTTGTAGTTTTCATATGTGATGAGGGATGCGTAATCTGCCAACCATCAAAAAAAACGCTCGTTGTTTTCGTCAGCCTGATGAATGTAGGCAGTCGTAAAACTTTTTGTTCAGCTGCTCCACAAGGCTGCGACGTCAACCAAGTCCATGTCAGGGCAGAAACCGGGATAGACGCAGTGAGACCCTTTTCTGGGTGCGGAAGAGTGAAGTTGACGTATCACGAGCGCTCATTGACGCAGCTCCAGAAGGCTGTGGGATTGAAGGCCTGTCGGTGCAGGGGTCAGCCACGGGTGCCTAGAGTGGTTTCCAAGCGCGAAGAGTGTGCGAGATGTGTGATAACCGCCAATGGCGTGATCTTATCTTGAATTATTCACTGCAATTCTGTGTAAGATAAGTCAAATTGAACCAAAGTACTTCCGCTTGGGTTCTGCGATTGGCCGGGGTCCCGGCCCCATGACCAAAGGCAGCAATGTGCTTGGCTCGCCAAGCTGAATGCTGCAGCATCACGACCAACAAGGGTACAAAAGTCCCAACGAAAATGCGACACCAGTCAAGTGCTCTACTCTACACACAGCAGCATCTCAACGATCTGAAAGTGTGTTTCTATACTAAAAGTTACCTGGAGAGATCATGTGTAGTGCAAATAAGACTCAATTGTTCCCAAGAATCACTTGGACTGAGAATGAGTTGCTCATCCGCAAACGTCGCAAGCGTTCATTCTTCTCGTTGCTTTTCAAATCCAGCAACCGTCCAATGCGCCAGCCCAGAGTGGCTTCAGTGCTCGCAAAAATTCCACGTCACATCCTCCAACCTCTCCTCCTCCTCCTCCTTAAGCCAAGTCCTTTCCCTCATCACCTTCAACCTCACCTCCTTTGCCTCTGCCAGCCCCATGGGCCACTCCACCTCATCGGCAACCAACTCGCCAAGCTCAGCTGGTAAGACTCCCTTCCCGCCGTCCAACCCCGTCGTCCCAAGCCACCAATGTTTCTGCTGTGGTGGTACGTTTGAGGTACTCACAATCTCAATCGCGGGATCCACCAGAAATAACGCCAAGATTTTCCGATGCCCCTCCTTCGTCGGATCTGCCAACCTGAATGACGAAACGTGATGCTGCAACAAGTTCGGGAAGAACAGCGCCCGTCTCGACTTTGTCACCACTGAACCAATGTCCTGGAATATGCTTTGGTACTGCTGGACAGCGAATGTGCGCTCGATGCTGCGGTGGTCATATTGTTCGTACGAAAGTGCACCTTCGTCGAGTTCATCGCCATTGGCGGACGTGCGAAAGTCGAGGGTGCACTCGGTGATGTTTTCAGAGTCGTAGTAGAACAAGGCGGTGCTGACGATGTGCTCGTTGAGCTGGCCCTCAGTATGCCATGACCCACCCGCGTACGAGGGCTTGTCGGGGGTGAGGTGGATGTTTGCGAGTTTGACAATAACCTGGACCTGGGACTTATTGTTGAAGAAGCCATGCGTCTTGACATGCGAGCTGTCGATGCGGACGAACTTTTCCGCCAGAGGGTCGGCGTCGGGGAGTTTGAGGGCATGGGTCGCAAAGAACCAAGCGTCATCCAGCTTCTTCCGCTCAGAGTCTTTGTACTCCTCGTCGTACTGCTCTTCGTCATCTGGGTCTCTGGGCTCTTCGTCCTCGCCGACGGGACGTTTCCATGGCTCACATGCACAATCCATGTCGTCCAACTGGCACAGTTCAGGGCATGGACAATCCCCAAACCCGGCCTCGTCTGTACGAAGACGCTGCACTGAGAATTCTTTCTCCCAGTTGTAGATGATATCCCACGCCGGCAGAGATTTTTCGATGAACTTTTCAATGACGGCGTATAGATCGCTGTGTTCCTTCGGGTGCAGGTTGTTGATGTAGCTTGCAATCTTGGCTTTTCCAGTCGTTGAATTGATTTTGACATCACAGGGAAGCCACTGGAATAGGTCTGAAAGAATGGTGATGCTCTCCTCACAGAAACTACCCGCTTTAATGAGCATCTCCGTCTCCTCTTGCTTCCGCTTCGGTAGAATTGTCCCCATGCCGCAATGCTCGAGAGCGTCGTCCAGGCCGATGACGCGATCTCGGAGGACCCTAGAGCGGCCGTACATCAATGGCCAAAGAGAAGGATGCACAAGATCCAAAACTTGTTCATTGCTGTTGGGGTGCCAGTCTTTGTCTTCTGCAGGGACTTCTTCCAGCGGTTTGACGCCTTTCCGAAGAGACGCAGCCATATCGGGTGTCATGATGGCGTCGGATTTGATGACGGCGATGGAGTAGTCAAGTACAGGCATCAAGCCGGTCTGTTCGTACAAAACTGCCTTCTTTTTCAATTCGCTGATGCACTTGAACTCTGTCAACAATGCATCCGCATCAAATGTTTGGTCGCATGACTTACGGCGTCGGCCATCGCGGGAGTGAAATCGGCGTGCTTCAGATACAGCGTCCAGTCCATGCTCAAGGCCTCTTTCTTCCACTTTCCGGCAATCTCGTCGTCTTGTACCTTGCGCCACCACTCCGGCTTGTCGGATAGCGCGTTGATAAACTTCATCATGCAGCACTCGCGGATGAGCAGCGTGGCAGCGCGCCATCCTCCGCCCCACCGGTCGTCCATGTACAGCAACGGGAACCGGTCTTCTGCGTCGGGCATGTGGCCAAGGGGCAGACCAAAGCCGGGCTTGCGTACGATCCAGTCCTTTCTCAAAGTCAGAGTTTGGGAGAGATGGCGACCTTATTGATAACTCACTGGCTCATTTTCCTTCGCCTTGTTTTCCAAAGGAGTGCTTCCTTGGTCGGAATCAAGGGTGTTGGGTCGTAGAACGAGTTCGTGAGACATGGTAGTGCAATAAGCGCCGTGCTATGGAAGAAGATGATGAACTAAGCTATGAGCTGTGTCGTTTGTTGGAGGCTGAAGACAGGTTAAATACACACTCGCCGCTCATATTTTCGCTGAAGTCCCATGGTGTTACAAGTTCATGATAGGCAGCAAGGTGGGGCATTTACGGAGCTTGGCAGACCCTAGATGCCTTGGGGTCTTGCTGTACCCAGCAAATGTGTGCTAAAAAGTCTGAGAAACCCCGTTCTTTTGTATATTTTCACGCAGTCTGCACACGCGCTAGTGTGACCGACTTGGTTTGGCGTTCGGGGCTGAACCTTTAGTGTCGAAGTAAAATCCCTCGGCGTACCAACGACGTTGATTTAGGCATCATAGTCAGGGCGACAGCATTTTCGTGTGAAATGGATTGAAAATTCGCTATAATCAGTGAAGGTTTTCTTGCATAGCATGTGTCGATAGTGTCATAATGATTCAGCGCCTGGTTGATAAATGCACAGCAACGCAAATCCTTCCTTGATTCTCGTACAGATGCTGAAGTCTACTTTCAGTGCATGAGCATTGGCGCTTTCTTGCGTCGATGCATATGCATGCCAAAAACTGCCCGAATTCGCGAGGTTGTCCCTAGGCATCATCTGTAGTAGTTTCAGCTGCCTGTCCAAGTTGTCGATCGCGCGCATGTCTACTCCAGGTCCAAATCAATGAAAAGCAAGAGTCACAAGGCCAAACATCCGCAATATTATTCATGGGTCAACCAGTGGTTTGCAGTCACGCTCATGTAGTGGTCATTCGTTAGGGAACGTGTACCGCGTTGATGTCGGCCTCACTGAGTAATAGAAGAAAAAAGGATTTGCGTGATGGCTTTAGGGCTGTTGTATCACCAGAGAGAAGACTGATTACGGGAAAAACATCGAGAGTCAATTTGGACGTCTCTAATGGCCTCCCTATCATGTTTTGAAAAACCCTCCGCCCAAATCCTTTCAACCGTTGCTCCAATATTCGTAACCTGGCAAGCATCCAGCAACGTAACAGCTAAACGCAGACAGGTGCCGCACTCTCTGACGTATGCGAGCAACAATATGCCACAATGCTCCTAATCAAGAGGAAGGGTGAGCATTAGGATTCGGATTGAGGCAGAGCCATCCGCCTTTCGGGATCTAGGTTGTTAAGTATCGTCACTTACAATTTAACATTGACAACCGGCAGGGCGGGGAATGATTCCGCAACAGTTTGGAGACGGCGCTCCGCCACCACCTCTCTGAGGAAGTGCCTCTCGGGGCTGAACATCGGCCTGGTTCCGGCCGGGTACTGCGAGCGCCGTGGAGGTAAAAATGATGGCAAGAAAGATCTTGGGATTCATTTTGAGTTTCTCTAAGTGGGATACAAGAGTCTGTAAGCTAATTGAGAGGAATGAGAAGTTGATTGGGATGAACGCTCATGTCGCAACTGAGGCAGCGTATTTATAGACTTCTGATTGTTGATGCGAATTGTCCAAACAAGCATTCGCCCGCCAAACGAAAAGTCATGAATTGTACAACATCACCGAGATCGCCTCCCAGCTTCCGCGGGGACTGGGCAATGCGTCCCCCGAAACTCCGAGATTTTGACTTTGCCGGAGTTGACCACCTCAACGCATGCGCGGAATCCGTGGAGCCTTCGGTAAGAGGGGCTTTTTCACCGGACAGTCGGGTCTCCTACGATCCTATCCCGAGCGCATCAGGAATTGCGAAAGCGAATATTTGAAAGTAATTATTCATGACTCTTGGATCACTGAAAATAAGCCGTAGCCTAATAAGCCGTAGCCTAATAAGCCAGGTGCGTGTGTTTTGTAATGTAGGTCACCAATCAAGTTGACGCCATCATTGGACTCGTGCCATTTGCCACAACGCGTGAGTGTTTTCTATAGAGCTCAGAATTTCATTAAAATGAACGAACATTCGTGACTGATGTCGCAGTTAACACAGTTAATGTCATGTTCGAGCCTCCGCCGAGCTTTTCAGAAGAGCCCGTAATTATCCACGGGTCCCACGGATTTTGCAGGCTCGGAGTCGACGATCGCTCCGAAGACCGCGTTATTTTCGGCGAGACGTTTAGAGATCCTGACTCATCAGCAAACCATCTTATGTCAAGATTTTACAGCGTTTAGAAACGACAGTACACGAGCATTTGGTCACATTGGCGGCGCAAAATCTCGGCCGATGAGTGACGTATCAGTTGTTCCTTATTGCATGCGGGTTGGAAAGTTGCCGGAATTTTTAAGCATCACACGCTACAGCTTCTGCAAGCCGAACCACGATGTCAACTGTCAGGGAAGAACTAATGAACGGGTTTGGAATGGGCGTAGGCAGTTGTCATCACACTATTGACATTTTCATACAGCAACTGTTGAGCAAACAAGCCAAACAGAAGCTTGCACTCCAAAATAAGACAATGAGGCAGATATAGAACCCCAATAATCATTTGGAACACCTCATCAGTGTTACAAACACCTACAACAAAGGTACGTCGCCGTTTGGCATTCCTCGTCTCAAAGCCTTCAGCAGCTGTGGTCTGCAAATGGCGATGTGAAGTCCACGGAGGTTGCCAATGACCTTTCACGGCTATTTGAACAGCAGAGCAGTTTCAAGTGCAAATTGCAGAAGTCTCTGGAATTTTGGGTAAAGATCGCTGGGGTTCAACCCTCCCACCAACGTAAAGCCGAAGTCCATGAAATTGTATCCTGCCTGGTCAGCCTTGACTGGTAAGCGTTACAACCGGATTTCTACCATATCGAATCTTGATTTATCAATAATTATGTTTCTCTTCTTCTTCTTATCCCCAATTCGAGAAAGTATGTGTTCCTTATAATGCGTGGCCCAATATTTTATTACTCTATTGTTGTTCAAGGTGCAAAGAAAAAGCTCCGAGGTCATGCATGTATTGAAGGAATCTGACACAGAACTGACTGTGGACGGTGCCGCGTCGACTGCAATATGGGATAGCAACATAGGAAGCTTTCTATTACTCTGACTTTTGATTATTTTCGGGTATTATCGGATGCGCTGTCTTGGAGTAAGCCTGGAAATAAAGGTCGGTCAATCACGCTGTGGGCTCAGCGTGGCGATTGAGAGTTGCGAAAAATCATTACTACCGGTCGGAATCATGGAAGCACACTCACGAGGCACAAATGTAGATGCGTGCATTGGAATCCTTTGTGCAGATGCGCAGTGAGCATGGTGAGACACGGACGATATTAATCTCCGATCACCAGCTACCAATGAAACCACAAACATCTTCCAAAAGAAGCAGGTCTCTGGGCCTCAGGATACCCGTTTGGTGGGGTTGGCGCCTCGAAAAAGGAAACTAACTGGGGTTGTCCTGATGCGTGATGGGGCCGAGGAGAGGGTTCAAGAAGACAACGGCTGCTTTTGCAGGCAGTCGGGTGGCCACTGGTCCCCTGGTCCCCTGGCGGACCGTTAGGGTCTTCAATCACGCGTACGAAGTATGATGTTGATCCGTGAATATTTCTCTCGTTATTGACTGGAGGAGTCTAAAATCATCCGAAAAAACGCATCTTGGACGGTCACGTCCCGTATCCCTTGTCATATCTCTCCTCCCGTCGACCTTCACGCGTCACACACGGACCGGCATTCCCCACCCGACCAAAGACCCGTTGCCTGGAGAGTCAACCCAGAATGCTTATCGAAATCAATTGGCTTCTGTCACACAGTCAGCAAGCAAGTTACCGGCGAGCAAGCGAGAAAGTGGTGGGGATAGGTAGAGCGCACTCTCACGAATCGCCTTCCTCGCGGCGCGTGCGTGGGCGGCACGCGCCTGCAGCGCCGCCTTGAGCTTCTCCTTCTTGGCCTGCTTCTTGGCTCGGCCAGCCGTCATGTTGGCCACCCGGCTTTGCGTCAAACGGCTAGGTTCGGCGGTCTTTGTGGGCGTCTTGGCCATACTTGCTGTGATCTGGCGTGCTTGAGGAGGGGATGTGAAGAATGTGAGTGGCTGAGTGGGTTGGTGGATTGAATTCAGTGAGTGTGAGTTGTCGTTGGGATGTTCGATGCGATGAAACGCGGACGCGCGAACGCGCTGATAACACCGATAAGGGATTATGTCATGCTTATGTGGGTCACGTTTAAGATTGCGGCAATGGAAAGTGGGCGCACGTGAGGGGCTGTAGAGTTTGGGAATGAGGGGTCAGGGGTAGCTTCCTGCTGTCGAAACACAATTATGGCTGATCAGACATGATCTAGCACTTGACAGTTTGTAATCCTAGTAGAGGAACTGGATCACACTTGCCGTGGCCTGCTAATAGGTAACTGCGAAATTCTGAAATCTCCAGACACATTCAGTGTGTAGCAACGAAGCATTGCCTAGCAAGTTGAACAAAACCTTTGCTAGAGACTCTCGCATCAACATGCGGCACCATAACCCGGGGAAACGTGGCGCGTGAAGCCCGAACTCAGACCGCCTCTTCGAGTATAGGATAGTACTTTCCAAGGAAAGCGGGTGTTCAGGAAAAGTCGCTTTCAATGGGGACGTTTAAAAGACGTACATTTTAATCATCTTCTTCCCTCAAACCAACGCAGCATTCGCTAGAGGCTTATGCAAATATTGCTATAATTTCTAACCTAAAGTAGATCTAATTGCTAGCTATGGACGGCAGCTGCATGTTGGAGTTAAGCATCATGACCGTCGTGAGAAATGAACTCGGAACCTCCCTTCACATCTGAAGCCTCAGATGCTAAGGCTGTTGTTAGGCTTGATGATCGGACGTAAGACCTGTGGAGGGTTTTCATGTTCAGCCTAGTTCTAGGCTCTCCCAAAACTGCATCCAGCTACCCGTAACGTTCATCACAACCTCGAAGGCAATTGCAGACGCGATTCCGACGATCCTATCGACAGAACCCGATGCATGTTCAACACTGTCACATTGAAGTTAGTTGAATCCTGAAATGAATGCTTGCTGGAGCCTACACAAGAAGCACGCTTCACAAACCATTAGCACAGTCCAAATTGAATCTCATTTATTAGCTAAGGGATGCACTTACGCCGTACAGGTTGTTTCCTGCATCGTTTTTGACAGAACACTGAATACCCTCTCCGCCGCAGGAGCGGCGCACGGGGAAGCCCTGCTTAAGTGACGAATCTTCCTCTACATTGAGAAGTGGGATGCACTATCGGGTGGTAAGACAACGTAATTGGAGAAGTCGGAGGAAAACACCTACGCAATACACAAACTATTCCGAGGTGAACTGGTTAGCAGCCCTTCCTCAATAATGTTTTGGATATAAGCTTACATTGCTGCATTGAAGTGCTGAATCGCTAGTACCGTAGTTGCAGTACTTCACATTTTGGCTCAGCGCGACAGTAATCACGCTAGAGAGCAGGAAGGCTACGGAATGAATCTTCATATTAACTTGGCGCGCGTTTAGGTTGGATAATGATAAGTAGCGAAGTTGGGTGCTGATGATCCTCACAATCATTATCGGAATGGGCAAAGGGTATAAATACTCAATCGTAACTGGGTCTTATAGAACATCGTCTTCACTGGAGCCTGAATCTGGATCTGCTTCATCCGGAAGATCCGGTAGTCAGCCGTTCAATGTGGGCCGCTGCTCAGCGAAATGTACGGATTGGGTAAGAAAACCCCGGGATTCGGAGGGATGCCATGGACCCTCTGCTAGCAGAACCATGCCAGAAGCCTTTGCCCAGAAAAACCTGGGAAGCATTACTGAATTCTCATGGCAAACTCGATTAAATCTTTGGTCGGGTTTTGTGTAGATGGAGCGGTGAGCTGGAGGCCGCAGTCTGGAGCCTTCGGCCCGCAATCACCAAATGCGGTAATTGACTGGCCGAGTGAACTTCTTTGAACATTACTTCAATTTGAAGAACAAAGTTTCAACCTCCGCCGAGACGAAAACTCAAATATCTCGTATTGCATAGCTGGCGAGTCCAACGTAATTGTTCCGCCTATTGACTAACATTGTGTGCCTCGAAGTATTCCAATTTTCAAATCTGACGTATTGCGTATTTTGATGTGTCTCAAACTTACCTCCCGACACAAATTTGTCCAAAGTAAATTTTAGTTACGTTCTTGCACTGCGACCATACGCGTGAGAAGAGACCAGGCCTCTTTGAGTCGCAATATGCCAAAATTCGCTGTGAAGAGGCAGGGGTTTGGATACATAAATACATGTCTTCAACCGTGAACAAACGGCAGCAACACTTTGAAGCCACATTATTGATGAACGGTGGATTACATGATCTGACATTGCAATCATGGAAGCCAATGTTCGCCTTTGCCCAGTCACGTAAGGTTGATTTCGTAAGGTACTCATCCCTGCAGATGTAGTCCCGCAGCTGAAACCCCAGCGGTGCCAGTGATGTATTGCAACAACACGTTGATTATTTATTTCACGGCCTTGCTAATTGAGAATCCATGCTCTATTTTTTGTATATGCACTTGTCTATGTAACTATAACTGTGTCAAACTTCAGACTTTGCAGAGCCACTCTTGATTGTCTCAAACTGAGGCCATCTTGGGCTTCACCTCATAGACAAAGTCCTCAGCGGGCGTCAAGTGATCCATTATGGACCGCTTGCTGGACTTCTGGGTGTACGGTTGGGGTCCCTCGTAGTCGCCCTTGAAAGATAGACTGCCAGGTCCGTCGTAGGCTTTAACAGTACTCAAAACCTTCTTGTCAAAGCCAACAACATCACTGCTGATAGTATTGTTGGCGTTGGCAGTCGACCCGTTCACACATTGGCCGCCTCCCCATGCAGTCTGCGCCGTAGTATTCCAGATGGCAACCGGGTCGACAATCATCTCCGCCGTGTAAAACAGACGGCAGTTTGATGCCTCGTACTTGAACTGTTCCGGATAACCGTTGAAGTCGCCGCGTGCGTACGCGTTACGGTAGTTGAAGGATCCGGCCTCTGCGATAGCAGGCAATAACGGTGGCTCTTCAATACTGGGAAGCACATCGAAGGCAGCCTCGAGGTACTCTGTAAAGTTACTCTGAGAAGCGTTGAGACCAACCTGCGCAACGAACTGCTGCAGGTTGATGAAGTTGAGCACTTGAGCGCCCTCTACACCACCAATAACCTGCATTGCCGATTCCATGGGGCGGCCGCCAAGGGTGATAGATCGGACTCCCTGCTCGCGAACCAGCAGGCCAGTGAAGATTGTGCAGGTCGACGCGCATTGGCCATCTGTAATGACGACAATGTTTTCAGGATTGAATACTTGCTCCTGCGTGCTGAAGTCGAATTCCTCGCTGAGATTGTATCTCAGGAGGTGGGTCACATTTTGTTCTCCAATGAACTGCGGTCCATAAAGGTCAGCCCAAGAATCGTATGCCTCATGATTCTCGTTGTAGACAGAGGTGACTGCGTCTAAAAGTATCTCTGGAGCAACCTTCTCAGCTGTGGTACCAAGAGCATCCAGAGCGGCGTGGGCGCGAAGGCGGTTTCCGTCCCAAATGTCGGCTTTGGGAAACAGTTGGTTGTAGAGCTGGTATCCGGCAAAGATGAGGCCACCGGGATTTGCTTGCATGTCGATGATCAACTTTGTCTTCCCAGCGTCCTTAGCCTTTTGCAAGAACTCCGACACCACTGACTCGGCCTCAAGCGTCTCGAAAGTACCGTTGATCTTTGTCTCGGGAATTGTCCACGGAGAAAAGGCGGGGATGGAAAGCACGGCAATGTCTTCGTATTCACTGCCGTTCATGAAGTATCCAGAGATCCAGTCATGAGCGTGCTTGACAACGGGTACAGGGTAGCCTCTCAGCTGGGTGCTTGTCGGCGTCGCTGATGATGTTGACGACGCTGTAGAGCTCAACGAGGATGACGAGGTGGGAGTCGCTGTGACAGGCAGCTCAAAGTATTCGTGGATCACCCCAGCAGAGCCGATATAGTCGACAGCCTCCACCGAGATCGAGGCAACAAGAGTGTCGTTAAAGGTCGTGCCGTTGGTGAATTTGATTACCTGGACGTCGGGGGACTGACCAGGAAATCTGGGGCTGAATCCATCCCCAGATCCCATTGCGAACTGCGCGGGGTTGACGAATAATGAGTTGTACTGGGCATCGGGATCTTGGCTGAGCGCGCGCCATGCCTGCGCCTCGAGAAATTCCACGATTGGGACGCCATCGATGCTTTCGATGTCGTACACATCAGTGTCGTTGGCGACAAACTGCTCAAAGTCACTCCGAAGGTAGACTCTTGGAAGAGCAGTGGCATTGTCGGCCACAGACACAACGGATGAAAGGCTGCCGAACTGGAAAACGTCTAGGATAGCGGGTTTGTATACAAAATGACCATCTGAGGCTTGGATGAACTGCTTGGATATTAGCACCTCTCACCTGTCCAGCAGATGCAAGTGATGTGAGCTTACCAAGTAAGACAGCTCGAGTGCAAAATCCACTTGACTGTCATACTCGTCGTTGGTGAGCTTGGCTCGGATCTGGCCGAATCCAGACAAAACATCCACACCGGGGATGAGATAAAAGTCGGGAGGGGCAGCGAGGGGCTCCAGTGTACTTTGGAATTGAATGTAGGGTTCCAGATAGTTGAGGAGGCCCATGTCGTTTTCCTTGTCCACTGGAATCGACTTGAGACAGTTGTAGGCTATCGACGGAAGCACAAAAGCCCTTGTCGCCTCGGGCTCCGCCGACATGAAAGCCTCAGCCCGTGATTTTGCAATGGCACAAGGCGTGTCCTCTGTGGAATGTGGTTGTGGCGCCGTCGTTGTGGCGTGGTGGTCGTTGGCAACTGTGGTACTGACAGCTGCGGCGGCAGCGGTGCCAGAAAGGCTCAGGGCCCAGATGAGTGAACGCATGATGGGTATCGCAAGCCAGTGTCTGGGCTTCAATATGAGAAATGCGTATCAACAAAGGTTCAAAGGACTAATACGGTTGTAATTGTTGGATCGCGAGTGACTTCTGGACTGAGTTTGTTGGTATTAATTGTCCAGATTGAGAGAGGATTTCCCGCAGCTCTTATACAGACTGTCAATCGGCCGAGAAATGTCCCACTCCACGAATTCGGCGCTCTGCTTGGATCGACTCCACACCTGACCACGCTTGGGGAACAAAACCCACACAGAGAGCCTGGCATCTGGTGCGTGGTGGGCATCCGGGGCATCATCGCACAAAGGACTGAATTCGGGTAAGCGTGGCTGGAGTCTGCGCTACTGGCTTTAGCACGCAGACGGCGTTGCCGTTGATGTCCATGAAAGGGCCCACCACGGCATCATAAGCTCCAGTAGGCAACCAGCATCAGCACTTGAAATACCGATGGGGTCTTTCTCAATCCTTCAAAGGATGGCGCAGAGGCTATTTGAGTAGGCACGTTCAGGGCGCAGAGCTTATGTCGGCAAGAACCTGTCCGAAGGCAATGACAGAAGAATGCTCTCCTAGGCCCAATGCACGAAACGGACAGGCTTGTGGGTTTGCGAGGCAGGCATATCCGGAAGTTTGTGTCGGGGAGAACTGGAAAGTAATGTAAAACCAAATTCGCTGGAATGTCTTCGCTTAACCTACGCACCTAGCGTACGAAGGTTACTCTTGACACGACATGGGAATGTTCAAAATGCTTATTTCATTGGCAGGGTGAGCAAGACACTGAGGAATGCGGTCCACTGGACTATGACATTCACGCAAGACCGACGAAACGGTACTAGGCACCCCGAAAATGAAAAATCCTAGTCTCAACATTGTTGAACGGATGAAGAAGTGTAGAAGAAGGCCGGAGTTGGGCGTTAGATTTGCTTGACCCATAGGCGCATCCGCAAAAGCCTTGTATGGCAATCTACTTACCACCGTCCGTCCATAAATATCACCTCTGTGTTGGTGGAATTGTGAGACTGTGATCTCGAAATTCTAATTGGATCTCGGAAAATCCTTGATAACCTGGTAGCTCGCGAGTTGTCGTCCAGCAAAGCGCTTATTTTGAACTGATCGTTGACGTCAGACAGCCCCAACATCGCTCCAAAGTCGACGTGACAGCGGGCAAGCTCCTCGGCGGGCTCCATTGATGCTAAAACGCCAGGATTTAGCGTTGGCCCATCCCGCAATGGCTTCATCGACCGACTCGCGCCCCGGATATTCTGAGCTGGCACTGGCCGGCTGCCGATGAGACAACTCACCACCCATGGGTGGCGGTGGCTTACAGCGCCTCCCGCCAAGAACTACATTTCGCGTTTCGATTCCCAAATACTCTTGTACCTGAGTGCCTTCTGGCTATTGAGCCTTGCAACTGTGGAAAAGCTCGCGGAATGACCCTAATGCGGTAAAGCTGCAGACTAAGAGGATGCAATTGACGTAAATGGCGCCAGGCAGACGGGAACTACGGATATGCTCCGGGCATATGAGACATCGACCGGCTGAACGCTTGATTACCTCATTTTTTAGAATCTTCCCTGCGAAGGAGCTAAATCCATTGCGATACTCCTTGAAAAACGGAACCATCTGATACCCAGACTCACACCTCACATGCGAGTCAAATAAACCATCAACGATAATCACACGATGGAGTTTGCAATTCAACCTGGCGACCGCTCACCGAACGCTTCAGGAGTTAAAGCGTGCTGCATATTTCTGTTGATATAATAAAAAGACAAAAAACATACAACACCGGGCATTCGCCGGTCGTCACCGACCCGACTACTACTCCAGCCCTCACTGGCTTATCTATGGGAGAGCGGACGGGATCCCGAGTTCTCCAGTGGGTATGGTCGTATGTGGCTGATGCTTCCTCAGCTTCACCTATGTCGCACGTAGGCTAAGGCCCCGTACGGTGACGGCCGAGGTCGCGAAAGCATCATCCTACAATAGAACACGCACGACGGACTCCTTAAGCTTAACGACTCAATCCTAGGACATCAATTTCACTAGGTGAATTACTCCTGCAACATTAGCTGCTTTACGTTTCAACTCAAGATGCATATCACACAGAATCGACCGGACCAAGTCCTGCATGGTTTGGCTTACCCTGACTATTTACACCTCGACTTGCTGCCTTCGATTGAAGGTTAGGAGCTGGGCGAGGCTGTAACTTTTTCTAGTAAATCTACTGGAAACGGAATGTATCCATATCGTTTTGCTGCCTGCAGTCTGGATATGCTACTCTTTGGCTGATGGATTGTCCAGGACACCTCAACGTCACCGCCGGAAGATTCATGTAGAGGTCCAAAATGTTTATTTTCTGCCATTAAAGTTAATGAGCAAATGGGCTTGTCAAGATCCTCAGCGCCAAAGTTCTCGCCCGCATTTCTCCTTTTTGTAACACATATCTTGGCTAACCCGCCTTCCGGGGCAAAACATGACGCTCAAAGTCTGATTGATCCGAAGCCGCCGCTTAATCAAGACGTCTTTTCTTGGTCTCCTGCTGGATCGTCTTCGACACGCTTTTCTGGCAGTGGATGCGTGCGTCAGGAAAGGTTTGACGAAGGCTGTCCTCCAAGTCTTTGACCTTTACAAATGAAAGCCCATTGTCGCAGCTGATAGTAAACGAGAGCCAAGTGAATGCCTCCTGTTCGTAAGCAGGCTGAGCAGTAAACTTCGGTTTGTCGGAGTCGGGTTTGTCGGAGTCAAAGGCGGGGACCTTGCTCTTGGAGTCTTCGGGAGATGCAATGCTTGTGCGGATGGGTGTGATGTCGGGCTCAGCGTCTGGTATGTGGTGTCAGCGAGGGTAGCTCGGGATGGAAAATCAGAGACAAGGCTGACCGATCTCGGACTTGATAGCTTTGGGCGTGGAGCAGGCATTGACGGCCGTGTTGCCTGCGGCAATCGGCGCGGAATCCAGAGTGGGAGCCATGATCTCGGCGTGATTCGGACGATCTTGGTAGACGTTTGGATGGGTTAGACTGGCCAGGCAAGATCGTTGGAAGCTGAAGGAGGAGGCTCGCAGTAGAATTGGGAGCGTTCAAGAGAATGCGAGTGGACAGAAGAGCGCGTCCGAGGGTGGAAAAACGGTCGGTTTCGAGTGGCAGATGGTGAGGGGGGGTTGACTGGAGGAGAAGGAGTTGGGAAGGCAGAGGGTTTCCATTGAGATGGGCGAGGTTGAGAGGGAGGTACGGTCGCTGATCACGTTCGAGGACACGGGGAAGGTGCCCCTGGACAGAGACGCAGCTTCTGCAAAAGAAGCGGAAGACTAAGGTAGGCAGACAGTTTCTCGGTGTACCTCGAGGTGTTAGAATGTATCGTAAGGTAGGAAGGAGACAGTCCGTCCCAGACAGCTCTTGCTAACGTCGTCATTACTTCTGAGAATTCCCATCGCATGGGCGACTTCCGGTGCACTCATCAAATTGCACCTAACCTCCTCGTATGACGACTTGCCTATGGGACTTCGCGCCGTCGCGATCGACTGTGGCCTCATCCTTGATGTCTTTCATTGGAGCCGCCTGCATTGGTTCTTGTCTCACAGCCATTGCCCTGGCCTTGGTCCATGCCCGTTGTCAGTTGACGAAGACTTTCCTGGGTCTGTCATCTCACTGGATCACAACGGGTGCAGTGACGGCAGGGTTTGTCTAAGGGTCGTAGAGAAAAAGCCGGTGTGGGAGAGGTTGCAGCTGCTGGGAAAGAGCACCTTGATCTGCAGACCGGCAAAGAAGGTGCTGGCTTGCTGAGAGGAAGTCACCTGCTTGCCGCAGAGAAGATTTTGTGTTACTAGGTGCCTAAAAGGAAGGCATGGGGTGGAAGGGTTTTGTTCACATGTGCATTGAATGCAAAACATATGAAATGTGGGGTAAATTTCGGTCTGCGTCCAGTGACGTTCTAGTGTATCGCGCGGGGGCACCGGGACTCCGCAGCGGGTCGTTGGTGACTTCCTCAACACTTCCGTCTCTCCTCCCTAGGTGTTCAACAAGCAACACCTCCCTCCCGACTTCTACCGACCGACGAGACGTCAATCCATCGACAACGAAACTTCCCTCGTGGATGAGTGCATAATGGAGACTGTTGACCCGGCCTTCGTCCAGGAACTCCATGCCGACCTGGCGCGCAAATACGGAACCCACGCCGCCAAGCTTGAGACGGCATGGCGTTCTTTCGACAAATCCCAGCGAACACGATGCCTGAAAGCTGGAGCAGCAAACGGTGACATCTTGCGACACCCGTTGGACACGAGCCTCGGCAACGTGTACAAATTCATTCCAGAGTGGAATATCCGCGACCTCACCGAACCTGACTCCGACCGCCTCTTGGACCTTCTCAAACACCGCGCCACTCTCTCCCTGGAGGAGCAATACTTCCGAGGCTTGGATGGTAGCGACGGCGACCATGACCATATTCTTATGATGATGAGAACCAAGCGACTGCGCCACGTCGCTTCCTTCGAGAACTGCTTCACTACGTTCATGGATAGCAGAACTTCCAGATACGGGCGCTCGTTCCGTCTTTTACGCGATATCGATGAATGTTTGTCGGACCTGGAACCGGCATTCCGAGCAGGTGTTTGCGTCCCTCAGTCAGTCGGCGAACTCATCTTGCACAGGCAATTGTACATGCTGCAGTGTCTGAACATCGTGGTCGAAGATGTTCTAGAAATTGACTCTCGAACCCGGAATCAGAGCCAGCGACCAAAGAAAAGCAGCGACGACGCAACACTCAGCAACCTCGCCAAATTGTCTGTGCAAGATGTACCCACCAAGGTTGCAATGCCAGATATCGCCGCAGACGCCCGCGACCGGAGCGCAACACTCCTAGAACGGGTAGAGATGTTGTCAGCAGAGCCCGTTGTTCTCGCTCATGCCACGAACATGGCTTTCTTCAGCCGCACAGGTCTTGTCCCTGACGAAAAGGGCCGCAGTCTCCCTGTCCACACCGACAAGCACATCAGCGGCGCCGTTTTAGAAGCCGTTCATGGCGAGGTCCAAGCCGCGGCAATCTGGGCCTACATTACCCGCCTTGTCGAAGCCCTCGAGGTGTCGGACCGCGACAAGACGTACCGCGCCCTCATTCTTCAGGAGCTTTCAAACGTGTGTCAGTTGGAGTACGAACGCACACAGGCTCTGTTCCGGCGTCATGTAGCCACCGGCGCTGGCCCCAAACGATTCAAGCGCATCTCCAATGCCTACGACAACGCAGGCAACGCGCGTCTCGCCATGAAGGGCAAGCCCGAAGACCTGACGAGAAGCGACCCCTTGTTCAGCTACCTTCTTCGCCTCTGTCAGCCTAGCACCGCGCCCTCCAATGCTACGGACTGGATGAAAAGGCTGGGCGATCTGTACACGGCCCATCCAACAGAGCGTGAAAGGCTGGAGGAACGCCAAGCTGACGCGCTCTTCGACCTGGCCGTCATCGTTGGGTTCCTTCAGGATCTTTCATCTGCTGTTACCCTTCCATCCTGTTCAAACAAAAAGGGACGAGCGTTCGTCAAAAGATCGCGAGAGTTGGAGGCAGAGCTGACGGCTTTGAAAACCGAAATCGACCTGCGTGACTACGCCGTGCCCATCGACAATCTCTTGGAACCCGGGATGGCCGAGGGAGCTCTCGCAGCCCTTGAGGAGTTCGTGGTGGCTAACGCCGGTACAAAGATCGGTTTTCTCTATCAGGATCTCATCGCAGACTGCTTCGCTGACCTCGAGAGTCGATATGAGCAGATGAAGATCGACAAGGCAAAGAACACACTACCCGTAGCTTGCATCGATTCGGCCGTCGCTGAACCCAAAGAGGCCATGATTAGTCGTCGGAAGGAAAAGCTGAAGACGCGACCGTCCCAAGCATCTACTTACGAGCTGAGCCCCCGACATTCCGTGACCGCAGAGCAACCACAGCTTAGCGCATCATCGGAGACCATTCAGGTCAGCGCGTCAACTGCTGACTTCTTTGCCAACTTGTTCTCAAAGTCCCAAGCACGGAGATCGACAACTTGGACATCGTTCGAGACCGCCATGGCAGAGCTTGGCTTCTCTGTCTACCCTCGGTACGGGTCCGTCTACACCTTCCGGCCCCCCATGCATTTCAAAGTCAAAAGGCCTTTGACCATCCATCGCCCGCATCAATCGCAAATTGAGGGATACAGACTGCTCATCCTTGCACGGCGGTTGAATCGGACGTACGGATGGAGTGAGAAAACCTTCAAGCTTCAGTGAGGGCATTGAAGTTGGTGGAGCCCCAGGATTGATACTACAGGGGCGGATAAGAACACGAATCAAATTGCAAAGGAATACCAGAGTCGAGATTTCACTCGTTGGCATTACAAGGTCTTCTGAACTCCGACAACGTGTGGGTTTGAGTTGAGAAGGGAGAAGGGGGGTCAACACAGACCAAAAGAGATTGGCTGCTGAAAAGAATAACCAACAAGATGTGAAGAGAAGAGATTAAGCTTTTGCTGGCTTGCTAGTGGATCGCTTCAGATAATTGTGAAACTTGATGGAGAAAGCAGCCGCAGCCAAGCTCGGGCAATATAACCAGTGAAGAGCTTGGGGTTTATTAATTGAATTCCCAGTAGCACCACGTTTCCAGATGTTTGGCCAATAAACAAAGCCCTGTTCCAACGCCGTGTACCCGTGTCAGCCACTCACGAATGGGCACCCCGTTCATTTCATTATTTGACGAATGTACGGCCGATCACATCCCTCCGTCACTGGCGGAGCCTTTTAGACACGACGTTGCCCACCTGCTAAGTTTCCTTCTGAACCCTACACTGAGGTACAAGCCCGAGTCTCGCACTCTTCTTTGGAAAATCGTCAGGCGTACTTATTCTTTCGAAAGATGCTCTGCGAAAGGCTGTTGGGCTATGCTGCCGTTGCATCCCATGCGATCCACGCCAGAGCCTGCCAACTTGGGGCTATCAACATTGGTTTACCGTGCCTTGGCTCGCAGCAATATTCGTCGCAAGGCTCAATTAATTATTCACATGTGACTACCTATTTGTCCGTGCCTGAGACTGCTGCTCACTCAAACACCTTCATCCAATTCATTAAATCTTCCCAATTTATGCATTGATGCTCAGTGCCAAAGCCGGTGACACCATTGAGCGTTGTGTTCGCGATTTCAACTGTCAAATCCTATTAGAGGCGTCAGCTAGAATTGTCCCATTTGGATAAGGATAGTCGTCTATGACGGAAACCTACCGGCTTGCACATGATGGCCTGGCGCAAAAGATCAAAACAGTGCCCCAGGTGATACATGTCGTGCGCCTCATTGATTTCTGTCGTCTTGTCCCGTCTTTTGTGGTCTGATGATGCCGTGCTCGACTTGTTCTTGCCTTGGTTCATGATATCTGGACGCGTTTCGTAGAGAGCCCGACGAAGCATGTCAAGGCAGTGGATTTGATGAAAAACAGCCAGACAGCTCTCCTTCGGTGCAATCTTCGGGTGTGTAAAGAAGCCGCCTCGCTCGGGGAGGAGGGATGACCAAGCCTTGTCGACCTTTGGCGATGGAGGCATCGCATAATTTAGATCAAGGAGGAAGGTTCGAGGGGCGGTTTTCACTACCGTGTTGTCAGTTGCAACATGTCGACATTCTGCTGTTGCTTTCAGCATTATCTCATTGACCCACGACGCATCTCTTCTCGTAGGGGTTCTTCGCCGTATAACGCACTGCCGCTGTTGAGCCGGGAGGCGCTATTGCTGACTACGGCGACGAAGACAAGAAGCAGGGTGTAAATGATGTGCACCTTTCCACGATCCCAATTTCGCTTGACCCAATCTCGTTCATGATGTTGACTCTGTGTCTCTTCTTGTGCTATCTTTGAATATTGATGAGAATCAAGCCAAGACGCCATCGTGGCGCTTCCGGAACGTCGAGGAACAGGTAGAGCGAAGTAGACAGGCTTCGGGTAATTGCGATAGACGACAAAATAATAATCTACCCGAAAGTTTTGCTGACTTTCACTTGCACCGTGGCAGGTGAGGGGAAGAAGATGCAGTCGGAAACTCAATGCGTAGAGTTGGAGGCGAGAATTCGTCTAGTGAAGCTTGATCTTCGAAGATGCAAATGGACCATGCAGACATGTTTGGAATCGTTCTATTATATTTGCACCAAATTCCACGGCAAAAACTAGTGAGAAGTGGACACTCATGGATTCGGTGGCCAACACAGCCAAGTTTTCCACGTTCCGTCATTTTCGGGTGGTGAAGCTTCCTGTCGATCATACAGTCGCAAGGATTGGGCTCCGAACGTGGGGTAGGTGAGCATGCCGATCATCCGTACCCATAATGTCAAAACGATGGGTCAGGTTGTTCGCGGTATCATTGATTCCATGTTCATAGACTTTAGTGGATCGGTCAGTTCGTCGCATCATGGTGTGTCGTTCAAATGGCCACATGGACGTGGTGCGTCGCAATTCTAACGCTCGCACCTTTCGGAAGCTTCAGCGAGACCCGGCCGGGCAGATAAGCGGGGCTGAGCCAGTGTCACGACCGCCCCGGATGTGGAACTTCCAAATTGATCGCTCGGCCCGGTAGGTCTTGGTGCCGTCAATTTCCGGCAAATCTCTTGTTTGACGGCAAGCCAAGCATGGCCCATGTCGGCGGCTGCGGTCGCTTATCCGGAACCATGGACGGGAAGACGAAGAGATTGGCAAAAGGCTTCTGACCATGATGTTGAGGTCACGGTCGTTTGTTTCATGCAACTTTCTCTTGTTCCCCTGGTTCCTCTATCGTATCACAGCAACACATTGGCCCAGAGCATTCCCATCGCAAACACGGTGGGGTTCTCAACCACGTCACCCATGATTCCAGCCACGAACGAAAACAATTCTCCCCCACCTTCCTCCGCTCTGTGTCTACACATATAGGCGACCACAGTGATGAACCACAAGGATAGCTGATAACACGCCACGAATGACAGAACCGTATGGGCAAGGGGCCCAGCTCGACGTACGGGCAGCATGTTTGCGAGCCCAATAGCACCCGGCTGTTCAATGGAAGATCCGGCCGAGCGTCCGAGTGCCACGCGTGTATGAGGCGTAAGTCCAGAGATCGTGACCGCGGGTGATCTGAGTGCTGATCGCTCCTGGATCTTAGGCGATGCAAAGCGGATTGGTCCGCCCCGGAAAGTGGTCGTTACGAGAGCATTGGCCGTGGTAGTCTGGCTAGGCCTGAGGCCCGGTCGGATTGATCCGTCCTCACTATCCGTGGAGAGCTCAATTACCCTGACCCGTCCGTTCGGTCCGTTTGTGCGTGACGACGGGGAGGAGAGTGTTTGGCGGGCTCGCAGACGCGATTGTGTAAGTCGATTCTGCTGGGACGAGGCTCGTTGTGGCATTGCAACGGGAATTGTTTGGGTGGGTGAAGCCGCCAAGATGGTATGAGGATTGGGCGACCGAATGAAGAAAGACAGGCGTTTATGTGCTTCCTGGGGGATAACATGAATATTGCCGATCCTCCATCATTACAAATCACCAGAAGAGCGGTGAGTTGGACATTTGCCGGAGTATGCCCACATGTCTTGGTGTTCATTGTCTGAGATGAGACAGAGTGTTTGACACGGGCCTAAGCCACGACAATCAGATACCCAAGGATCCAATTACAATGAAAGAAAACTTAGTGACGAAGTTCGCTGTGAATGGAATCCAAGTCATACATTAGGTTGAGTAGGTGTTGAAAGACTAAAGGACAGACGATGTTGTTTCATAGATCGATAGTGAAACCGTTCCATCAGGTAGTTAACCCATTTTCATGGAAACAAGAATTTCGAAGGAACCACTTTGAGTAGATTTGCGATGGAATGGTCGTAGTATTAATCCCTTGCCCTTTTCATTCGTTCGCTTGTGGTTCGATTTCCGTCGCATCTGCATGTACCCGTTGACGGTGCCTTGATGTTTGCCGCCGTGAACCACTCAGTGCGGAGCTAGCCTTCCTCGTAAAGTACCCGAAAGGTGGTCATCTTCAACGGGTCAAATGAAAAGCAACACTACTATGCGGTCCTTCGGCGGATACTGACCCAGACTGCCACCATCATCGGTTCTGAGATGTCAAGAGCACGAATTACTCTTCACTAAATAATCAACGAGTACCGTACGAATCAGATATCCAGCGAGTGATGCTTTCGAGGCAGTTCGAGAATTCAGATGGAACGCTTGATACAGTATTGTGCAGGGAAGTAGGAGGTCGGCTATTGTGAGGCTTCCCAGCAATTAAAGCACACTTTGCGTGCTTGAAGAAAAGAAACGATGGATTTTGTGTGTGATGTAACCAATGCTAGGAAGTCAATGAAGATGACTTTCAATCGTCCTAGCTCTACGCAAGCTGAGCCAACACCTTCGAAATGAACTTGTCCCGATAGAATAGCCCCGGTTCCTCAGCCAGCAAGTACCAAATACATGAATCACAGTTGACCCCTAGCCGGTTGACGGTTCTGTCGCCACGCAAATCCCAGTGTTCGGATTTCCATCCGACCTCTCTACACTATTCGAATTCGTAAGCCTCTCACGGTTGAAACCAGCTCGAACTGTTTTTCCGATGTATCGCAAAACTTGACGAACATGCGCACCCTATGCGAGTACGGCTGCCAAAGTGCATGGAACCGAGTTCCCAGAGATTGCTCCATGGCCTGAAGTCTCTTCGCGCTGCTTGGAATGTGGTGATTCAATGCGTTACTGGTCCGGTTGCGGCGCTGTAATTTAGGGCCTCTGCAGTCCTCGTCAAGGATAATCTCTTTGAGCGCGAGAATTGCCGCCATTGGATTGTGGTATCTGGTGTCGCGTCCACCAGCAAGAGCATAGACGAAGGCCTGAGGTCGCATTCTCAGGTGGATGTTATGGAACGCAGGTTGTAGATAGGCTAATTGCGCAACGAAAGGGGCAACTCCTGGTCCTGTTCGATGGTTGATAACCACGTGGCAAGAGTCAAAGGTATCAACACCTGGGAGCACTACGGCGAGAGCGAGTGGTTTGCCACGGTGAAAGACTTCGAAGTCTGGTAGAAAGACTTTCAGCACAGTCTGTCTGAAAAGCTTATTGATTTGGGATACGTCTCGAATCATCTTGAAGCGTAGCGATGCGAGACGCCTTTGACGGAGGTTGAGGTTGAGCTTTGGGCTTGTGTCGTTCCGGGAATCATAAGTCGCATTCCACGCCACTGGCTGAGCAGAGATCTCGGCATCATCTACCATGGTCTGGGCAATGAGAAGGACGACCTCGAGAGGGAGACAATTTGGCGACGTTTTCCCTGGTGTATTGTTTAGGTGCAAACCTTCTTGATGAAACAAACGGGCTGATCTTCTGCAAGCCATGATTGAGAGGTCTGTTGTGGTCGGATACTGACAGAATGCTGTGTTGTACGTCTCCCAGAGAAGATTCTCTTCAACTGTACGAAAGTGGATTAAATATGCCAAATTCATTTTCCGCTCATGGAGTCTCGATCCAGACAGACCATCCTAGAAGATTCTGGGAATATGTGGTGTTGCAAAGAACGTCAGCATGCACTCCGATTGACGGCGGTTGTAGGCGACTAAAAGGGAGGTTTCAAAGGCTAGGTACACCAAAGACAGCGCGCACAGCCCGTCTTCATGTACACCGCGCTGGCACTGTCTCTGTCAAAGTCACATAACATTAGAGCCTTTCCATTCGATTCGCAACGGTTGGCCGCGAAGCATCCTGCTCTGACGTAGCCGACAAAGAATGTGTGTAGGCGGCCGATATGTATCATATCTCTGGGTCCTTTGCGATCATTACTCGGTTGCCAAGTCCGGTCTTCTAGAGCGAGTACACTTATCAGCTGGCCGGCCCCTTGCCGAGGTTCGACCAGGAAGTCTGGGCCTGGTCCGGGAGATAAACGCCAACAACAACTTAAGGAACTACCCTACTTTCGAGTTAGTCAAGAGAATCATCCTCGTAATTTCTTAATAACTACTTGACCAGCGTTGCATCGCTTCTGTAGGCCTATGTATGCTACATCGTATGGGAGGCCAACGCGGCAAGGTCGCTCTTGGCCATGCAGGGGTCCGGAATGCGAAGTGCGGAGTGCGAGATGCGAAATGCGAAGTGCGAAGGTGAAGATGTCCAGTAGCAGGCACACACCCATATCAAGCACCACGCAGATTCACGTCCATCAAACTGAGATTTACTCATCTAGTACAAATACCCTCTGCTGCTAGGTAACTTAGTCTTTCGTAAACCATACTGTGAAGTTCCCTTACAACACTCGCTCGCAACCTTTAGTATCGAATTATAAACCAGAACTTTGATCGCCATCATTTCCACCCCTTTTACGCATCGTTATGGCTCACACAACCATTCCCAAATGCAGTCATCAGCCTAGCACTAGCACGCTGCGAAGGTGGCGAATCGGCCGTTTCGCTGGAGCCTTCCAGCTGTTCGCCGGTGCTTTCATCGGTTTATCTGCGCCTTTACAGACGTTTGCTTTTGACAACCTTGGTGCCAACAAAGCGTTTGGCAGCAGTACCCTGCGACTTCTCGAATCTCGAGCGTCTTCAATCCGCGAGATGAACATGACTAGCAGCATCGCCTCGCGTGAGGGCCAACCGGTCGTCGCCATCAACCCCACAAACCCGGACAATATTGTCTTCGTCTCGACACGTTTCCATCCTCTGCCCGAACTTGAGACCGTGGGGGGCTGCTTCCTGACCTACACGCTTGACCGCGGAATTACGTGGAATAACGTCACGGCGAATTACCCTTTGGGGACCGCCCCAAAGTGCGGCGAACCACAGGTCTTTGCCGACGCCAATGGAACGTTCTACCTTCTGAACAACCAAGTTTTCTCCGGCTTAGGAGACAACATGGCGGCCCATCCCCAACTATCAAGGTCTGTCGACGGAGGCAAGACATGGAGCGTCCCATCTGTGACGCCGCTTCATATGCAAGGTGCGACAAAGCTGCGGGTTGATGTGGCTACAGGCAAGGTGTACGCAAACGGTGCCTCGTCTTGGGAGTATCCAGCAGCTGTATCTGTCAGCTCCGACGGTGGCGAGACTTGGGCCGCCTTCAACCAAATCCCCGGTCCCGTCGACGTTTGCCTAGACTATCAAATTCCTGACCTGCCTCCTATTTGTGGATTTCCCGGCAGATCGATTGCAGTACACGATGGCATTTTGGCTTCGGCTGCGGAGGGCTCAAATGGCCACCCAGAGTTGTACGTGAGCCGTGATGAGGGCGTGACATGGACGACGTTTCCCTTGACTGATAGCCGAGGAAACCTTGTGGCGAACGGCACGGGCCCGATGCTGGCTGTCTCTGGCATTGGTCTCCCCAGTGATCCGACGCCATGGGTGTCCGCCGACCCTACCGCAACGGGTCGTTTCGCGCTCATGGTCCCCCGCGACCTCACGTTAGAGATTTATATCACGGATAACGCGGGTCAGGACTTCACTGGTCCGGCTGTCATTCAAACTCCTGACGCGCAGCGTCCTGCCTTCGACTTCGGCCCAAATGGCCTACTTGGCGTGATGTGGCGCACTAACTCGTCGGGTGTCCTCGACGTTTACTCGACGGTGTCCTTTGACGGCGGACGCAACTTTGTGGCACCAATCAGGGTTACGGCGCAGCCACAACCTGTTGGTCAAAATGGACAGCCAGGCGATCGAGCTTCTTTTGTCTCGCTCACCGATGCGTATGCTTACATTGCCTGGTCTGACGGCCGCGATGGCCTACTGGACGCTGTTCTTGCTGAGGTACCCCTAGATCTCTTTCGAGCCATGGCTTAGGTTACCTAGATGTCTCAAAGTATCAGAAGTTACATTATGGCGGCGTAACATCTGTGCAAATGTGAAGAGGGGTGCGTGAATTGGATGAGAAAAATCAGTCTCCTCACACTGGCCGGTATTATCATCTATTATAGGATTGGGTGCTAGAAAGAGTCAACTGAAAGCTAAAGCTTGATAATTTCTCTTGAAGCTGTCGAACTCTGGTATGAAGACATCTCATGGCTCTACCGCCTACGCCTCTAGGGTCCTTGAAGCAATCAGTACTCATATAACTATCCATCATATAATATGTATCAGTTTCTATGCCATGTACTCAGGAGTCGCTCATGTGATATACAGAATATTTGTCACATGATGACTTGTGGTAACCCCGCTTTCCTCCTCCCCTATTCAGCTAGCCAATCAGCCAAGGCAGCCAGCAAGCGGCATCGTTCTCCCCGACCATCCTCCCATTTGTCCCCATCCACAATATCTAACATGGTCTTCATTGGTGGGTCGTTGTCGCTGCCAGGTGCATAACTGGTGATTTGTAAAGTGACCATGCCGTCAAAGGAGGACTGCTTTTCAATCGGCACACCCCCTGTGGTGTTCGTGTTCAACATCTGGGCAACACCACCTCCATCCTTCTTCCATTGAGGCCAAGCAGTGATACTTGAGTCAGCACCGCGCAGTGTTGGGGCTCCGTGAACAATGAAGTCGCCCCATGCAACCTGCAAACCCCGTCGAAGGGGCGCCGTGATGGATGTGTTAGATGTGTTCACATCCGCGAGAAGCACATCAGTGGTGCTTCCAGAGCCTACGTCTAGACCATGATATGCAGGTGGTACGCTAAACTGGTATCGCCATGCCTGACCTCCAGGCTTAGATGCGTATGCGTCTGCGAGCCAGTGCGATGGGCACATGAACGTGGCTTCCGCGTAAAAGTTGTTGGCTACTTGCTGCCAACCCGTGGCATAGTTGGATACGGTTGTGGCGAAAGGCGAATCAAGGCCATTAGTTTGAAAACCTGGGTCAGTGTTGTTCGCGTCCTTCGAATTTACCGTAAGGAACTCTTCGTGTTTCTGAGTGTATGTCGCAAGAATATCTGTAATGTTGGTTGTCGCCAGCTTGGGATAGGTCGTCTGCAAGAACGATACAAAGCCTGCCTGGGATGTAATGTTCTGTGGGGTGAAATACGGACCCTCGTCCGCAACGTTGCTGGTGAGCAGATTTACGCCGTGGGCCTTGGCCTTCGCGAGTTGATTCGGAGGAATGTCCTTGACGAGTTTCCCATCAATCACTGGCCCCCATGCCCACTGCCCGTAGCGACCCTGTGTACTCACCCAGTCACTCGCATTTTGAAGGGTGACTGAGTCGACATTTTGCAGGCAGGAAAAGATAGAAGTGGAGTCTTTCGTGGTTGTGCACCCAACACGCTCAGCCAGACTTTGGTATTGCTTTGTGGGCCGAGCGCCATCGAATTGACTGCAATGCTTGCTTCAGACGGGTTGCCCCATGCCTCGAAAGTTGAAAAGTAGAAGTATACTTACGGCTGAGTTGCCATGTATGGACTGCTTGCAATCACACCTCTGAACAGACCATCTGCCTCATGCGTCGTAGCCAGATTTAGGATCGCTCCAGCTCCGGCGGATTGTCCAGCTACCGTCACTTTTCTTGAGTCCCCGCCGAACTTGCAGATGTTTTTCTTGACCCAACGAAGCGCATACACCATGTCATGCAAGCCGGCATTAGGAGTGCCGTTGGACGCAACTTCATCCGATGATAGAAAGCCAAATGCTCCCAGTCGATATTGGATCACGACAGCGATGTAGGTGTTGTTGTTGGTCGCAATCTGAGTAGAGAAATCAAACGAAGCCGCCGAGTCAAGGCTGTAACCGCCGCCGTGGATCCAAACGATAACAGGCAGGTTCTTGGCATCTGCAGGGGCAAATACGTTCAGGAAGAGACAGTCCTCGTCACCTGTGAAATTGAACGATTTCAAAGAGGCTTCCTCGGATGAGGTCTTGGGATACTGCAGAGAACGGCGTGCCCATGGGCAACGGGGAGGATCGGACGTAGCAGGCGTGATCTCGCTATTGTTGCCGGACTTGTTGCTGCTTTCTGGTGCTTGAGGTAGTTGCCATCGAAGGGCACCTGTTGGAGCAGCCGCGTATCGAATGCTACATTACGTCAGATTCTGTCTAGATATCAAATATTGTCATGTGATTTCTGTAGCACTTACCCTCGGAAGATGTTGAGATTCAAGGTCGAGTTATGCGTGCCCTGGTATCGGGCGTAGGGGAGATCAACCGTGGGTCGGCTCAAATCTTCTGCTGCGGCCACAACCGGCAGAAGCGCAATCAGCCCCGTAAAGAGCCTCATGATTTCTTGAATATCCAGAAAATTTAATTGCAAGAGGTCGGGTTGAAACTTGTCTGGACATGAGGCGTCTCGTATGCCTAAGCGTAAGTCAAGAAACAAACGGAACAAACAGAGAAGACACCAGCGACGCTCATTGATTACTACCGACCAATAAGTAAGGGACTTGAAATTGAAGAAAGTAGTGGAACTCACGACAGTTATGTCCTCCTTTTAGGACTCGAATGGGGTAGATCATAATTGACGCGTAAATTGACCGAATTAAGTTTAATTACCACCTCGTCTTTACCCCACTAACACAAAGTGCACTTCTCACGACTCGCGCGATGAACGTTAGACTTTCCGCGGCATATGTCAAGCGGGATTACGTTTGGTCCATAATCCCGACAGTC
This sequence comes from Colletotrichum sp. SAR11_240, assembly GCA_025328625.1. Taxonomy (NCBI): domain Eukaryota; kingdom Fungi; phylum Ascomycota; class Sordariomycetes; order Glomerellales; family Glomerellaceae; genus Colletotrichum; species Colletotrichum sp. SAR11_240. The sequence continues at coordinate 57,237 of JAKMXA010000029.1, forward strand.
GTTACATCGCCAATTGGTCGGTGACAAACACCGCGACGCTAACACCGAAAGTCAAAATCGTCTGGGAACACATCTTTCGGTCGGCTCGGGTGAAGTCTCGGACTTATGTAACAGCGGTCCGCTGCCGAAAGCTGTAGTAAGTCGATACTCTCCCATTGGAACAAGACGAGCGACTATCATCGCGGCAAAACTAGATTGAGGAGGCCGAAAAATGATGATAATCCTTGTGGACGTCTCGGTCGGACGTTCACGGGCGAATTAAACACAAAAATTTAATGAAACATTCCAGAAGCAACAAAAATCAAATAAAAACACGGCAACTGGGAGGGAATGAAAGACATTGGGCTTGGGGATGAGCGTTTGATTGAATTAGTGTGGTTCATCGTGTGCAAGGACAGCCCGTGGCTGATCCCTCAGGGCTGGCGCACGTATGATCCCCAATCGCTCGATCGGAAAGCGACACGAAGATAGAAACAACGATTTTTGGTAGTGTAATGTATCAATCGCGGAGCGATTATCCTCTACTTCGAAGGCCGTAGTTGGTCGGGTGAAAGGCGGCTGGGAAACATCTGACTGAGAAAAAAACCAACGTGTCGGCAAGTGGATCAGGGCGACATACAGGCTGCCGAACAAATTACACCCTCAATCCAGAATATGAGCATTGTCGTGATACTGATAAATTCCGTGCGAGAGTGAACATGGTGTTTCGGGGTCTACAAACTCTTCGTCGTGATACTGCAAGCCGCGTTCATATGCTAGGTTCAGAAATGCAGATGCAATCAGAGTCGGTCTTTACAATTTGATGTCCAGTTCAAATATTCTTAAGACCCAAAGCAATGATTGGTGATTGCATGTGCTCTAGACACTGACGATGCTGACTTTCTCAGCCGAATTTCACACGGTTATAACCATGCTTTTCACGACCAATAACTGGCCAACGCCGACGCGTGCCTTAATCAAACAGTCAAGGCCACCTCCACTACTCAGTATCTACAGGCACGCGTCGCAGGAATTTGCAAGTGTCGTGCTAACGCACAAGCCTGATAACACCACTAAATGTGCTGCAAAGAACGAGAACAAAATGACATCTGCTCAACAGTACTGTGGTCCCTGACAACCACAATTTGACTTCCTTGAAGCCGTTGAGGTTGACGGAGAATTGGAATCAAAATGTGATTGCGAAATTCGCAACAGGCTCCAGTTGTCGATCATGAAGCCTGGCGTGAATTATTTAAGTATCCACGAGATTAGGAAGATCATAATTGATTGCTTCGTGGCGGACAAAGACAGCTTGGTTAGGTCGAAGTTAAGTAGGTATTGACGATCATTCAAGATTTAAGTCATGGTTACCAAGATGGTAATTGTGGCGAGTGTCACCGCAGTCCGTGTGTCTGCCCAGGAAACAATCGCATCCACTCCATCGGAAAAGCCTAAATTTAAGCTTGGTGAGCAATCTGTAGTGGCTTACATGATGCTTTTCAATCATTTCGTAGACGAATACTTCAGACGAAGTCAACTGGGACGGACTACTCCTATCCTTTCGCTGTGTTCCGGGTGTAAAAGGATCACTGTGGGCCGCCGAAACACAGCGCTGCTCAACGTTGACGTTCGGACTTGTCCACCAGTATCGCCATGTGGTCAATGGTTATCCCGCCGGCGCTACCCCGCGGATCTGTTTCCATCCACCAATCCCAATGAAGGTTTTGCGACATAAAGTCAAACATAGAAATTCGTTGCGTAAATGAGTCTTGCTGCAACGCCTATGGTATCGTCAATACGTTTTGTCCACCTGGGCAAGGCCGGGAAACAACCGGAAATCCCTAACTTGAGGCACACCAAGGTGGACAACAAGAAGTCATTCCACAACATTTATTGGACCGATAGCGTGAAGCATTTCGGGATTGCCGACGCCTGTCGGCTTTGTATTGGTATATGATATTATGGAGGCACCATCTACACCTCCTTGGAAAATTAACCACAACATACCATCGACAACATTGGCTAGAGGACGGTTATCATGGCATTTCATCCAAAGTCGGCTGCCTTGGCCGACATCGCGCGGGTCGCGTTTGTCGTCATGTCCTGTCTTTCTGCCGCGGCTGCTCAGCAGCCGGTACAAGTAATGCTGGACGATGGCCCTTACTCTGGAGTCACAATGGCCGGGGTCAACAAGTTTCTAGGGGTTCGGTATGCTGCCCCTCCTGAACGATTCGCACCTCCAGCTCCTGCATCTATGACGCCCCACAGCGATGCGAAGGACGCGACCAAATTTGCTCCTTCTTGTATACAAGCTATTCCAGGTAAGGTGCCCATGTGGAAGGGGTCACGGCACTTTACTAATTATAGAATAGCTCCCATTGCCGCCCAGATGGGCAATATGGGTCCGCAAAGCGAAGATTGTTTGTTTGTGAATGTCTTCGCCCCGTCGTCTCCTCCACCTCCCGAAGGAAGAACTGTAATGGTGTGGTATTACGGCGGAGGCTTCCAATTCGGTAGCGCCAATACTCCCATGTTTGACGGTTCAAGCTTCGCCCAGAACCAGGATGTGATTGTTGTAACTCCTAATTATCGGACAAGTGGTTAGTTCTTCTTCTCCAGGAACCCCTCCTGAAGTGGTATATGTAATGACTTTTCTCTCTATACAGTCTTTGGGTTTCCGGGAAGCGTTGAAGGAATTCCTCCTCAGGCACGTAATGTTGGCCGTGAGTCTTTTTCTCTCCTTTTCTCAAATGCATTTGCTAACTAAGAAAAACGTCATGGACCAGAAGCTCGCGCTTCAGTGGGTTCAACGAAATATCAAAGCGTTCGGGGGCGATCCCAAGAAGGTCACCATCTTTGGTGAATCTGCCGGTGGAGCCTCCGTTGATCTGCTCCTCCTGACCAGCGGCATGAACCCCCCTTTCCGAGCAGCGATAACGGAATCCGGATCCTCGTACCTTGTCACAGCGCCACAAGCCGGTGGAGATATTGTTGGTTTGATGGCGGGCATCAATACGGGTGCGAGCATGCCAGGGAACTCTTTCAAAACTCTGGCCAAGGCTTTGAACTGCAATGGCGGCCAAGCCCTCGCTTGTGTCAAGGCAGCACCTGTGGATGCTGTTGCCTCCGTGATCTCGAACGGACCCTTCAACTTCCCGCCGGTTGCCGACGGTGACGCGAACGTTCCTAACTCTCCCGACGCTACACGATCCGCCGGTCGGGTCCCCAAGATACCACTGATGCTTGGCACCAACCTGAAAGAGGCTGACATCTTCACCATGATGAGGCCCCCACAGCCAGTGAATGCCTTCGTTGCAGCAACCTTTCCTGGCGATACAGCATTGCAACAGGCGGTTGTCTCTGCGTACCCTATCGGGGCAGGTACTCCATTCGCAACGGAAAAGGATGCCATAACTCAGATAGCTACGGACCTGGATTGGACTTGCAGCATTAGCCATGAGGCCCGTATTTCCGCGCAGGCAGGCGTTCCAACCTGGAGATACCTGTTCAACTCCACCTCCTTCCCCCCAACTCCCGGAGGCATTCTATCACGCCCAGTGCACGGCTCCGAGATCAGCTTCGTGTTTGGAAACTTACCTCCACCTCCAGCGACGCCCGATCAGGCAGCTGCGCTCAGCAAATTCATGCAGACAGCATGGGCTAGCTTTGCGAAGAATCCAGCCAACGGGCCTGGTGTTCAAACTTGGACACCACACACTGGCATGCCAGGAGCCATGGACTTGGCTAATCTGGGTGGAGTTGTTGGGAATGGGGTGGCCATGGTAGATCCGCGCACAGTTGATAGTCGGTGTAACCTCTTCGATAAGGCGTACGCTGCCGCCATGACGCCGTCTTGAAGTTCTTTGATCAATCAACCGCTTGAATCTCAAGCACTATTTCTTTCATTAAGTGAAGATCCCTACAATGCGAAATTGTGCTAGGACTATAGCTATAGACTGTAGCAGAGTCCCTTTTGTCAGTTCCATCATTTAGCAGCCATGAACAAAGAGAACTCCTTTATGTGGCTGGGTCTACAATGTCTGTAAATGACACTTATCCGGCATTGCAGAAGGCCAACTCGCAGGGTAGTCTAGCTGGAGTTGTCTGCACACAATGCAGTTGATAACCTTTAGCATTATGTGGACGACATGACGGGGGTATGGTTTGAGGTTTGAGTCAGTAGAAACTTTCAAATAATTCATCCGAGTGCCAGCTCGTGTTACGATATTCAAGTACGTAGATGAGGTAACTACTTCGGAATTAGTGCATGAGACACGGCACTCACGGCGACTACTGGGCAGACCTGGCTTCTCTAGAACTATTGTAATGACCATTCAGTAACTATCGTGCAAACTAAGTTTCCACTTGTATTGATAACTCCCGAGCGCACTTCAAGCCACGGAAAACTACATCTAAGTTGTCTTTGCCCAGGGTCAAAATTACTCAGCACAGCTGAGTGCCTGAAACACCCCATGAAGCTTGCTTCCAAGCCTCTTCCAAAGAGGACCCGCTTGAATGCCCTTCCAGGCACGCTGGCGATCACCAGAAGCAAAGCCTCCCGGCCTCTGTACCACAGATAGCCCCGCCTGCAGGTCCTCTGCATGTTCCAGCAGCTTCTTCTCGAATGTCTTGGAATATCCAATCAATGAAGAACGAATGCAATGCAAGTCGTCTCCAGACTCCAGACCGTGCTTTTTAAGGAACAAGTCGTCATCCTCCTCTTCCAGAAGGCGAAGGTGCACGAGGATCAAGTCTTTCAACTCGACGAGAACACCACAATCGGCACAAGATGGATACAGCTGGCGTTCGGTCTCCGAGAAGTCGCGGCAGAGAGCATGACCGGGACTGTTGGTGTGCGGCCCGCAACGCCCGTAGGCGTGGTTCAGCTTGGCATGCCAAATGGTACGAACGCAGAACTCGTCGTCCGAAACGACAGAGCAACTGTGCCCGAGCTTGCAGGCTCGATGAGCGGGGTCCGCGATCGCCCACTGTGGGGTGTTCTTGAACTTGGCTAGATTTGCCATCGTTGGGAGAACATCGGCAACACAGAATTCACCACAATCACTGTGGCAGGATACGTTGCTGTGTAGGTGGGATACCTCAACGATATGAAGAGCCATGCTGAAATTCGATGTGCGGTATGTCTAGAGGACTTGGTGAAATGAGGTCCGGAGAGATGTTCGTCTAATAACGAAGGACCAATGCGGGATTCTGAGCCCTGCGGAAAGCTGGATTTGTGAAATTGATGATGGTAGACCAAGAGTCAAACCCATGGAGGACAGGTAAGAATCTCATTTTATACAAAGAAGAGCTCCCCCGCGGCAGAGGGGCATCACATGACTGACATCGATATCATTTAGGTTCCCTTACCGCAACTCATACCATGTCTCGACCGCCCGGAGACACATGGGGGTTTACTACCAGGATTGAGAAAAAAACGCCGAGAATGGAATCCTCTTCGTTCACACGGACGCACCTGGTATGCTTGCTGTTTCTAGCGGTCTTCATATTGCACAGCGAATCGAGACCGTGACTTGGACTCGAGCTTGTTCCTCTCCTACGTAACAGAGGGCGATGGTGGTGTGAAGCAAGACCGGGAGATATACCCGCCGTTCAAGTGGCTCTAGCTCCAGCGCATCTTGCCCAAACCAGGAGCATTTTGATCTATGTTCGGGGGGGGCTGCATTTCACATCCCAGCAAATACCACCCTTGCCTAGCACAACCATCGGGGCGGGCTCCGAACGCCGAAACATCCTTGTCATTCAAAAAGACACACGACATTGAGCCATGAAAGTAAAAAATTGGGAGCTAACGAGCGTTCATATCGATGAGATAACTTCAAGCCCTACTACGGATGGGGTGATGGGTAGAGTGATTGGTAGACAGGAGGCTCATCGAAAGCTGGTCAAGTGTCGCATCAAACTCCCAGCGCACGTTTCAACAGTTTCCGTAAAGCTGAAGGCTCACGGAAAACAGTTGCTTGTAGACCCCTGTTCGCAGTTGTGAACATTATTCTAGTTACCTCGTATGATAACATGCGCAGAACCACTTGTGCAAGTCTATTGCCTGATTGCAGATGCCACTTTTATTTCGAGGCGTCGGTCAAATGCAACGATAAATGGGCCGTCCGTTTACCAATTAGCTCACAGATTCCATTTCATGCGCCGTGGGCCATGACACGTTGACACCGTCACTGAATGCTTTTGATAGGTGCTCCACTCGGATGCACAAGTGCCAAGAGGGTACCCCCAACGCTGGCCACCCTGTAAGGTTATGTCTTGTTGTCTCTTAGCTGAAGTAGCTGGTCACGAATTTTGACGATGACAGACCGTCCTGCCAAAAGAAAGCGTCTCCCGGCTGGTGAAATAAGAAAATGGATCTGTTACTTGGACTCATCCTGGTCGAAAGTGGCACTGAAAACGTATGGATACACGATATGGTTCCAGCTAAAAGTGACACTTGCTGCAGGTGATATGTCATATCCCAGTAGATATTACGTGGGAGTGTGGTGGGAGCTGGAGTATGCTTAGCATTAAAGACCCTCTCCCTACCTTGGGGTGTGAGTAGCCTGTTATTTATTTGAATTTATTATATTAGTCTTAGTATACTGCTTTATCTCTTAACTCTTTATCCTACCCTTTTTATACGATCTAAACTATTAATAAAGCTTATAGTAAGCTAGCTTTATATTTAGTAAGTGCTAGTTATTAAAGTTACTAAGTGAAATTATAATCTCTACTTTTAAAACTAATATAAAGTAAGTATTATTAGTATTATAATAAGGGGTTATTTATAATATTCTTATATATCTTAACGCTTAGGTATTATAAGTTAATCTTTTAGTTATAGCTTAATAGTATTAAGCTTATAAGGAATCCCTATAAGTAGTATAAGCTATAGTTTTTAATAATAGAGATATACTCTTTAGGATAGGTTTTTAAGTAAACTAAAAAGTTAATATTATATTTAAAGTAGATAAAGAGTTTCTTAGGTATAAGATTTATATTATAGAGTAATAATCTATATATTTAATAGATAGAGAGTACTAGCTACTTATTATATTACTATATTCCTTATATAAAATAAGGTTTTTATAATTTTAGTAATTATAGTTATTATAAAGAAAAGTTATTTATACTTTATTAACCTCGTCTTTATCTCTCTAAAGACCTCTATATTTTCTAGTACTAAGTATAGTACTCCTGTGTTTACTTGTTAGGTTATATCTCTTAGGGTTACTTAGTCCTTTACTATATCTGTACCTTGCTGTATATTGTACCTCGGCTTAGTATTAAAGACCACTAAGGCATGCAACCTCATCCAAATGCGTGACAGACGTGATAAGGTTCGACCCACCATCTCTACCAGGAATCGTCAGTAGATGAAGACGTTGCAGGGACTAGATCAAAGATTGATGCGATCTATGTGACGAGTAGGCTGCCACTGGTGCGGATACTGGCTGTTGAGGCCTGCTTCCGGCCGAGAGAGCATGCAGATACTTCCTCTTGCCTCATCCTACTTAGTGCGGATCAGTGCTCATAACAAGGAGGCTAGTTGGAGTTTTCTGATGAAACGCTCCAACATCACTCGTAATCCGAGCCGTACCCTCGCAGAGGCATTTTCGATGGGTTGTACGAAATCGCTTTTACAAGGAGCCTTGTTCGCAGTACGGAAGAAGAATGACATGGGTAGTCACAGTGAAATCCCAGTGGTAAGGACCATGTAGGTTCTGACCTACCTAGTGTTGTTATCTCTTCTGACTAGGACGTATTTGAACAACAGCCACCACTCCTTACGCCTCTCCCTAGAGGCGCTCAGCGCCCATGCACGCAATAAAAATGAACCATAATCGATCGATTCACGGCGCTGAAGTCCAGGGATTTTTGACCATTCGGAATTCGGGATGGGCCTCTCTTGGTGTGCCCGTAATCGGCGTCGCTGTTATGACGCCAGCCCGGGCCGCGGGGGTGGGAACCCCGGCTGCAGGTATCAGCACTCACCCAAAAAGGTCCATCTGCATATGCTCCCTGCAGGAAACCGTCGGAAGGGTGACGGAACAGTAGAAGGCGGCATGCAGCATGCAACGCGCTACTAATGGAACATAGATCTTTGCATCGGCACTGACGTCCGGGCTTGGCTCACTTCCATTCGTGTTCCAGACACCAGGCCCCAAGGAGATTGGCGTGAGGGGTTTGAGAAAGATGATGGAAATCACACCTTTTGCTGGAGTGCCAAAGTGTGAGTCGAAGTGGAGGGAACCGTTGGAATGGGGCGCCCCATCTGCGCAATTTTCCGTTTTTGAAGGTCAGGGTACTGAACCCGCGACTAGCCTGGAACTTGGGTTGATGAGAGTGCTTCAGTTGAATTTTTCAAACGGACGGCTATAGCTTGATATTCACTGCTGCCTTAGCCAGGTTTTTGCGTGGCTCGAAACATGAACCTAGGAGTCTCCATTGAGGTCTGACGTATCAGCATCCAATTTCTCCTGAGGTCAGCAAAAGAGCAATGTATAGATTGGACGAGCTGCCCGTGATGTCTGGATAGTGGGGTCTGAGACAAGGGTCAAATGACGCGAAAAGGCGCAATGGGAATATGGAGAGGACGCAGTTTCGAAATCAAGACAAAGAGGTTAACATCGTGAGGGCTTAGTCAGGCACAGATACATTCGATCCCTCTAAACAACTGTTCTCTCGGTCTTTTACTTCCTAATGTCTCTCGGAAACACCGACTTTTGATCGTCTCAATCGTCTGAGTGGAGAGGACGGAGTGACGGGTCATATGTGAGGTGTCATAATTCCTTGAGGGGTCCTGTGGGTCTCACACATCGCCAAGGCCTCGGAAGATTGATCCCAAGGCCCCCCTTTGCAACGGAACCAACCCACGAGTGGTTGTTCCTTTTTCGTGTTTTCCACGGTTCATTTTGGCCATGGTGTCGGTCCGGTCTGCCTTGACCGGAGAACAAGGGAATTTCCTGCCCATGCATGCTGCAACTAGTGCCGCAACCCTCACCTTGTTGCCTGCCGGCTTTCGTTACTAACGATAAGCTCCTCCATGGCGGCCAGGCGCAGTCCGCCTCCCAGGATGTGAGAGATAGAGCAGGGATTGGGCATTCTGCACCACTTGAGTAGAGCGCCGCGGATTTTGTTTCCCCTCGCCGTCGCGCTGACTCGCCTTTCTCTTCCAGCGGAAGCGACAACAAGACTAGCAAGGATGACCACGCCAAACGGCTACAGACACTCGGAATGACGCTGACAACTAGATTTTCAAGTTTCAGCTGACGGTGTCTCCCTGGCCTTTGCCGTGACACAACTGTATGCCCTTTTGACATCAGTTGTGGTACACACCTACAAGGGAACGGGGGCTGAGTGACTGCACCTAGCCGAGGCATTTCCCCGCGATCTTAATCAGCAAGATCTCACTCACATAGTCATCAGCACTCATGGAGGTTGCACTATTACCTGCAGGTATAGCAGCTGAAGACACTTTAGTATCGCTAAGTTTTTAAAACTAGTTTGTTATTTAGAGGTGCTTAGTGTTATAGTTAGCTATCTAACAGTAAGGTCTGCTAATAGAAGCTAGAGATTAATATATAGTAATAGTATATTAAGTTATAGTCTAAGTTATAAGTTATAAGCTACTAATAGATTAGGTCTTTAAAAACTAAAGTAATTAATCTTAAGCTTAATAAGTGATTTATAGTAAAAATAAGCTAAGAATATCTTAAGGATAAATACTAAGTTAATTACTAAAGAGCTATTAAAGTCTAACTATAAGCTAAGTTTAAAGTTATACTATATATAAATCCTAAATAGTATCCTTTATCTTCTTAAAGGTAATTACTTAGCTATATAAAGTAATTATAATTAGTTAGTTCTATTAACTAATTACTAAGCGTTCCTTTTTATACTCTACTAATTATTTCTTTATCTTATTATTATATAACTTATACTATAGTTCTTTTATACTAAATAAGTTCTTATTATTCTTATAATCTTATAGTATAAATATCTTATCTTAATTACTTAATACCTAAGTAAGTTATTTAGCTATTATCTTTACTTATAAGTTATAATATTAAGTTCCTTCTCTAAAGGTTTTATTTTTAAAACTTAATATAAGTAGGTTATTAGTTTTAGGTTAAAAGTTTATTAATTATATTTCTTAATTTACTTATAATACTAATATTATATTAGGTTATATTTAAAAATTAAAATTAAGTTTTACTTCTACTCTCTATTATTATAATTATATACTATATATTATTAAGTTTAGTTTTATTATTAATATACCTTATTTTTACTATTATTCTATAGGAAAATGCTATAAGCTACTTCTTAGTAGTAAGGTTTATAGTAAGTATACTTACTTAAAGTAGTTTTATAATATAGTAACTAATACTATTTACGCTTATATATCTTTATAACTTTTATATTTATAAGTAATATTAACTTACTTTAGTTAACTATTTATTAGATAAAGTAGTATATTTAGAAGATATTAAAGTAGCTAAAAAAGAAGTATTAAAAAAAAAAGCTACTACTTTATATATTATATAAACTAAGTTAGATAAGTTTATAGTATAATTAGATTATTTATATAAGTAAAAGAGAATAATATTTTAAAAAAGTTAAAAAGTTATTAAAGAAGAACTAATAATATCCCCTATATTAGAGGTTTAATTTATAAGTAGTTTTAATATAATAAACTTAGATTTAATTTTAAATTAAAATCCTAATACTTTAAACTTCTTATTAGAGGAGTTTTAGTTATATTTTAATATTCCTAATTAAATAAATAGTTTTCTTTATTATATTAGCTAAAAATATCTTAATTATAACTATAAAAATAGAAATTATATCTTTTACTTCTTAGCTTCTCTTTATACTTATTATATTTCTTATTATATTTATTTATTTTCTCTTATAAATTTTACTTTATACTTCTTAAATTCTTTAGAAGTTATAAGTAGGTTTAGTTTATTTATAAAGTTAATATACTTAAGTATTTTAATATAGTTATTAATTTTATCTTAGTAATTAAGTAGATTATTATTTAGTTCTTATATATTATTTTTATAATTATAGTTTTTTTATTTAACTAAATATTTTTATTTATTATTTCTATAGTAATAATTAAATAGTTTTTCTATTTTATATTTTAGTTTATTATCTTTTATAATAATAAAGTTATTTATATATAATCTTTATAATATTAGTTTAAATAGTAAAATATAAAATATTAAATAATACTTTATAGTTTATAGGAGTTTAAGTTTATAATTAATTAGTAAAATTATTTATAAGATTTTAAATAATCTAAATTTCTTAAAATTAAGTTTATTACTTAGTTATTTTATTTTAATATTTTATTATATAAAGTAAGTATTATCTCCCTCTTTTAAAGTTAATCTTTTAATCCTTTACTTATTACTAAATTTAGTTATTCTTTATTATATAAATTTAATTTTTTTATATATATTATTTTAAATATTATTAATCTATTATACTAAAGTAATAGCTTTAACTATATTTAAGTTTAACTAAAGTTCTCTATATATTATTAACTTAAATCTATAGTTAAAGTAGAAAGAGGACTTCTTAATACTTTCTCTTATTATACTATTATAAGTAAATTAAGCTATTAATAATAATAATATTTAGTTATTTTAGTTATAATTAATATAAATATAGAGATAGGTTTTAAAAATTTAGTTAATTTATTTTATTTATCTATTAATCTATAAATAAAATATAGTAGATATTAATTATTTAATACTAAAATATAATATAATTAATCTCTAAAAGTTAGAGGTAAAAATCTTATCTCTATTTAATATAATTTCCTTAAGTATTCTATAGTTAGTAATAATATATTTAAAAAATATATAAATATATTCTTTAGTATTATTTACTTCTTTATATAAAATAAAGTAGATATATTTTATAAGTTAGTTTATTATAATAAGAATACTATTATAGTATATTTTTATAAAGAGTTTTTAAGATTTTAGTAATTTAATAATAAAGTTAAGTAATATAGATTATTAAGTAGTTTATAATATAAATAAAAGTTATAATATATTATAAAGTTAATATAAAGTAGGTTTATTTTTAAAATAAACTTTATAATCTTTAATTATTTTTACTATATATTCTCTAATAACCTTTTCTCTATATTATTATCTTAATTATTTTTAAGTTTTTATAATTCCTTAATAACTATATATAAAGTAAATATAAAACTCTATAATTACTTTATTATTTAGTTTACTAAGTAAGCTAATACTAAGTTATTTAGTTATTATTAAGAGTTTAGTTATTAATATTAAGTCTTTATTATTATTTCTTTTAAAGATTACTTAAGTTTCTTTAGGTATTAAGATATTATAATCTAATTATTAACTAAAAGTATTAGCTTTATTATTATTTAATCCTTTTTAGTAGATAATTTAGAAGTTAAACTTTAAAAGGAACTCTAATTATCTAACTTATTATTTATTTAATACTTTTAAGGTTATAAAGTATAAAAGGTTTTTATAATTTAAATATATAAAAACTTTATAAAATATTCCTAAAAGTTTAGGTTTTTATTTTTTAAACGCTTTAATAATTATTATAAGTTCTTTATTATATATTTAATAGTTTAGCTTAAGTCTATAGAGCTTATAAGAAAAAAAGGTATATAAATAAAACTATCTTTTTAAGTCTTATTATAAAAGTTATATTTTAAAAGTATAGTTTAAAAAGTTTAGTTCTATTTTAAATTATTTAATAAAGTTTAATATTATTAGGATTAACTTACTACTAATAAGGTTTTTAATTTTCTAAAAACCTATTTATTATACTTCTTTTTATATAAAAGAGGTATTTTTATAATTAAGATTAATAAAAGCTATATTAATTTTATTATAATTTTTAATAAATTTTTAATAGAAATTAATAAAACCTAAAAATCTTTAGACTTCTTTAAGGTTTTTAAGTATTAGCTATTTTTTAATAGTTTTAATTTTATTTTCTAATATTTAAACTTCTCTTAAAGTAATAATAAATTTAAGATATTTTATTTTCTAAATATAAAATTTACTCTTTTTAAGTTTAACTAAAAGCTTAACTTCTTAAAAAGCTTATAAAATATAATAAATATTTTCTTTATATTTCTTAAATATTAAAGAGAAAATAAAAATATTATTTAAATAGATAATAATATAGATATTAATATATTCTTATAAGATTATATTAATTATATTTTAAAATATTATTAGAGTATTAGTAAAGCTAAAAGGTATAATAAAGTATTTAAAATATCTTTTATATATCTTAAAAATAATTTTCTATTCTTCTCTTTATTTTATTCTAATTAAATTATAAATACTTTTAAGATTAAAAGCTATAAACTAATTAGCTTTATAGAAAAGTTTTTTTATTTTATTAATAAGTAGTAATAAGTAGTAGTTTTTTATTATTATTTTATTAAGTATATAATAATTAATATATAGTTATAGCTTTCTATTTTATTTTAGTATAAATAAAATTAAGCTTCTTATTAATAATATTAAGGGTTTAATATAACTTTTCTTAAGGTTTTCTTTAAAATACTTATCTAAAACTTCTATTTCTATTTAGTTAAAGCTATAGATTTTATTAAATTATAGTTCTTTTCTTTTTTTAAAAGGAATTTTATAATTAAAATTAATATATTTAAGTAGTTTAGTTTCTAATTTAACTATAAAGAGTTTCTTATAAACTTTATATTCTTCTAAAATAAATAGAAATAGATTATTTATTTATTTAAAATCTATTATTATTAATAGTTATAATATAACTTCTTTTATTTTAAAATAGTAGATATATTATTTTACTATTTCTTATTTTACTAATTTATTTAAAGCTTATTCTTTATAATACTACTTAAGGATTAAACTATTATAGTTTTATTAGAGTTAGCTTTTATTTTAATCTATCTATAAATTACTTATTTATAATTAGAGTAATCTTAATATTATATTATATATTTTTATATTAATAATATTAAATTAAATTCTTTTTTTTTAATTTAAATAACTTATTTTAAAAAGTATAATCTTATTATAAATAGTACCTCTTTTATATTTAAATTCTTCTCTTTTTACTATATATAGGGGGTATAGTTATTCTTTTCTTCTTTATTATATTTCTAACTTATTAATAGCTTAAAGGGTAATAAAATTTACTTTAGCTTTATTATTAATTAATATAAATATTATTTATTTATTAATAGTAATTTTAAGTTTTATATTATTCTTATATCTTTATAATATCTAGTAGATAGATCTTTTTCTTATTACTTATTATAATTTAATATTAGTAAGTAAATTTAGTTTTTTAATTATTTTAGTTATCTTAAGTAAGTAATTTATTTTCCTTTTTATATTACTTTAATAAAGTTATTCTTATAGATTTTAACTTAAAAAGGTTTTAGTTTATTCTTTATAGTTCTCTATATATAAACTTTATTTTAATAATAAACTTAATATTTATTATATTAGTATTTATCTTATTTTATATTATTATTATATTAGTATTTTATAGAAAACTAAAGGCTTAATTAAAAAGTAGTAATTCTTCTATTAAAAGTTATTATTATCTATCTAATTATAATATATATAGTATAGATATCTCTAATAAACTTATTATTAAGTCTTTAGGGGTAGAAGTAATAGTTATATTTATCTCTTATATATTCTTTATATTTATTATAGAAATATTAAAGCTAGAAGAAGGTTTAATAAAAATAGTAGTTATTTCTTAGTATAAAGTAGTCTTCTATATATAGCTAAGAGGTATAGTTTTAATCTTATTAATCTATTAAGGTATTATAAAAATAATATTATTATTTATCTTAAAATAAGTTAATTTCTTAATACTTTAGGAGTTATTTAGTTTTATCTTTTTAGTTATCTAACTCTTCCTTAAAGCTAAAGTTATTTATACTAGAGGTAAGTTTATATATAATTTCTTTCTAAGTGTATTATTAAGTAATATTATAAGGTTTATTTAAGTTATAAAGTAAACTTTCGCTTTCTCTAAAAGTTTAGTTACTAGTTATACTAAGGAGTTATTATTTAGTTAGAGGATTATATTAATATTCTAGCTCTTCTTTAGATTCTTCTTTAATCTATTTATTAAGCTTTTAATTCTATATAGAGGAGGTGCTAGTAGGTTTAAATCGTTATACCTATAATATTTTATTAAGTTATTCTGCTAGTTTTTTAGTAATCTTACTATTACTATAGTGTATTATAGCTAAGGTTTTAGGCTTAGGTGGATAGTATCTTAAGTTTTCTTTATTATTAAGGTGAATTAAGTAGTTATTATTATAGTATTTAGTTTATAACTAGGATATATATAAGGCTTTTATAATTATATTAACTTATTAGGGTTACTTAGCTATTAGCTTTTAAAGTAGTTTCTTAGGCTACTTATAGTTTCTAGTAATATATCTTTATTTATTTATTATAGGGCCTGTAAGCCTAGCACCCCTAGCCTTCGCTAGGGTATTATTAGCTATTTCAGAGAGAGGGGCCTACTTCTAGCTACTACTTAGCTACTAAAAAGTAGGCTAAGATTTAGTTTTTATTTAATATAAACCCTAACTACGTTATTCTCTTAATACTAACTACTATCCTATAATAATTCTAAATCTTCTCTTTAAGTTACTATTAAGATAATAATATAATATATAAATAATTAGGTAGCTATAGGTGATAGATTATCTTCTAGCTACCTTTTACTTACTAATCTATCTTAAGAAAGGTTTAAAACCTTAAGTTAGAGCTCTAAAAGGGTAATCCCTTAAGTATCTAATTCCTCTAACCCTAGTAATAAAATAGAGAATCTAAATCCTACGCTATAGCGTAGGATTTTTAAATTAGAGTAATAACTTAAAGTTAAGTGATAAGTTAATAAAAGAGTAGCTAAAGTAGTAAGGAAATATTAATCTCCTTATAGTAATTCGTCTAAGAATAGCTTAAAACTTAAAATTAAAAATATTAAGATCTTAACTAATAAGTATATATTTTACTACTAAGATAAGTAAATAGCTAATCTTAAGCAAGCTTATCTAAACGCCCTAAAAAAGTTTAAAAAGGATCAGCTTAAAATTCTTAATAAGCTAGAATATATAGAGTTTATATACTATACTTAATAGTACTAATATATCTCTAATCTACTACTAGAATATTCTAGAGAGGCTATAGATTACTCTAAGTTTTTAGAGTAAATTAAAACTCTCTTAAAGGATATAGTATTCTAAGAGCTAAAGATTATATAAGACCTTATTAATACTAAATAGTAAGAGAATTAAAACCCTATTAACTTTAATTATTATCTTTAGTTTTTAGAATATAAATTTATATATTAACTAGAAAAAGAATAGGTATATTCTTATTATATAAAACTTCTTAAGGAACTCTAGAATAATATATATAAAATATCTATAACTCTCCCTTATACTTATACTAAAATAATTGCTTTAGCTGATTAGATATAGTAAGCTATAAGGAAAAATTATAAGTATAAGGGGGATTTTTAAGATAATAATAAATCTTCTTTAAAATACTACTATTCTATAAGTAAATCTTAAAATTACTCTAAGTCCTCTATTTTTACTTTCTCTCTATAAATAGGGAACTACTTAAGTAAAAATAGCTAGCCCTTAAAGTATTATATTTATAGCAGCTCTAACTATCTATCTCTAAAATACCTAAAGAAGGGGAAGAAATCTAAAAGAAAAGGTAAGAGATCTTCTACTATTTAATCTATAGTAGACTCTTCTACTTTAAGGTTAGGAAAAGCTAAAGCCTTAAAGTAGATCCTTATACTTCTCTTAAGCCTATCTTAAGGACTACTTATTATTTTTATATACCTATTTATATTAAAAGTTATTAAGAGTAACTATATATTTTTACTAATCTAGATATTACTACTAAATATAATTTAATTTTATTTAAATTTACTAAATTATATAGATTAAACTAAGCTAAGATTAATACTTCTCTTTTAGAGGTAGCTAATTACCTATAAATCCCTATTTATAGAGTATATTAAGTTTTATTTATAGTTACTAACTCCTAAGAGGCTACTTATTTATTTATACGTTCTTATATAGCTATTAACTATAACCTTTAGTTAGAGGGAAGTCTAATACTCCTCTCTATAATAACTATCTAAGATCTAAATATCTACCTAAGAGGTACTAAATAGTATTAATAGTTTTAAACTTTCTCTTAAAAAACCTAAGAAGTACTTAAGGGATTTTAGTTTACTAAAAAGGCTTAATTAGCTATATATATATATATAATTATTACCCTTTTAGAACTAATTCCCCTCCTAAATAAAGAGGACTATAAAGAAGGTAATACCCCTCTTTTAGTTACTATTCTTCTAGAATTATTATTTACTACTAATATATTAGAATTATCTAAAGCTATTATCCTTCTTTTATAAAGATCTTATAACTATAAGATTAAAATAATAGAAGGAAAAGAACTACCTTAGGGGCTTATTTACCCCCTTTCTCTTAAAGAATTAGAGACTTTAAAGGCTTATATTAATAAGAACTTAAGAAGTAGTTATATCTATACTTTATAAAGCTCTACTAGCTCTCTAGTGATTTTTATCCCTAAAAAGGATAGGAGTTTATAGTTATATATTAATTATTAAAGTCTTAATTAGGTTATAGTTAAGAATTAGTACCTTTTACTTTTAATCTTAGAGATCTTAGATTATATTATTAGTGCGTAATAGTTTTCTAAAATTAATATAAAAGAGGTATATTATTAGATCTATATTATAGAAGGGTATAAGTAGAAGATTACTTTTTATATATAATATAAACTATATAAATACTTAGTTATGCTTTTTAGCTTAACTAACGCTCCTACTATATTTTAGAACTATATTAACTCTATTTTTAAGGGGATTATTAATATTTTCTATATTATTTACTTAGATAATATCTTAATTTTCTCTAAGGATTAAGAGACCTACACCTAATATATTCTTTAGGTTTTAAACTAAATAAGGGAAGCTTAGCTATATATTAACCTTTCTAAATATTTATTCTACTAAAAGAGTATAAATTTTCTAGGGTTTATCTTATCTCCTAAAGGAGTTTCTATAGCTCTTAGCTATATAGAAGCTATTACTTTATAGCTAATTTTAAAAACTTACTATAATATTTAAGTTTTTCTAGGATTTTATAACTTCTATTATTAGTTTATCCTAAGATACTTTTATATTGCAAAACTATTAATAGAACTACTAAAAAGCAGTAAAAATAGCAGAAAGCTAAGCCTTATAGAGTTTAGTTAAGTAGAGCTAATTACTTTTTAATTACTCTATTTAGCCTTCTAATATACTTTAGTTTTATAGCATTTTAATAATAAAAAGCTAATAAGAATTAAGATAGATATATTATAATTTACTACTTCTAGTATCTTATTATAAAAATATAAGGATAGCTATTAATATCTTATAGCGTTTTAGTCCTAAAAGTTTAAGGGAGCTAAACTGAATTAGTATATATTAGACTAAAAGATATATACTATTATTAAGTCTTTTAAAACCTAGTAATATTATATAGAAGAATTAAAATATCCTATAGAAGTTTTAACTAATCACTAAAACTTAAGCTTTTTTATATCTTAGACCTATATTATAGGAAGATAAGCTTATTAGTATATTTATTTTATACCTTATAACTTTATTATTTATTATTACTAAAAGAAAAATAACCTTACTAATAAGCCTTTAAGACGCTTTAATTATTATAATAAAGAAGTCTTTAATCTTAACCTTTTATTAGGTATTTCTAAAAAGGTTAAACTACTATAGAAATCTTAGTTAGACTAGACTAAAGTTAAAAGGGTGTGAAGTATTTAAATAGTAACTTAAGCTAAAACTTAATATATTACAAAAAATAAATAAGTTTATAACCTTAGAATAACTCTAAGTTTAGAGGAATCTATTAAGAAACTATAATCTAAGGATTCCTAGTACTAAAAGTAATATCTCTAAATTAATAGAGAGAATCTACTGAAACACTAAAGTTTAAAAACTAATCTCTTTAAATATAAAGATTATATTTTTATTTTTAATAAAATATTAATTTAAATAAAGATTTTATCTCTCTATTATAATAATCTATTAGTAGAACACTTTAGTAGAGATAAAACTATTAAACTTATCTAAAAGAAGTTTTAATAGATAAATCTTAACTAAGATATTAGGGAATATATTAATAGTTATAAAATTTATAATATAACTAAAACTAAAAGATATTAATTTTATAGGAAATTATAACTATTATTACTGCTAAACTAACTTTTTGAGGAGATCTCTATAGATATAATTATTAGCTTATTACTCCTATAAGATAGCTAAAAATATTATAACTCTATCCTAATGATTATAGATTAATTCACTAAGTTCTATTTATTCTTTACTATTAGTATAACTATAACTATAATAAAACTAGCTAAACTCTTTTTTAAAAAAGTAAAGTTAATATATAGATTACTTAGAGGAATTATAAGTAATAGGGGGCTACTATTTACTAGCTAAATTTAAGTAGATCTTTGCTATTATAGCAAAATAAAATATAGGCTTTTAACTGCGTTTTATCTATAAACTAATAGATAGATAGAGGCTATAAATAAAACCTTAGAGTAATATTTATGCTGTTTTATAAATAAATTATAGTTAAATTAGATTAAATTGCTACTTATAGTAATATTTACGTGTAATAATATGAGAAACTCTACTATTAGTGAAGCCTCTATAAAGGTATTACTTAGGTATTATCCTAACTTTTAAAGAGATCTTAAGGATAAGATCTAAAAGGGGGAGATATAAGGAATAAGAAACTATTTAAAAAAACTAAATAATCTTTATAATAGCTTATAAGAATCCTAATAAAAGTCAGTAAAATCCTATTAGAAAAAGTATAATAACTGCTATAAGGATTAAGATTTCTATTAAGGATAACTAATCCTCCTCTCTATAAGAAACTTACGCTTTAAAGCTAGAGAGAAGAAGCTATCCCTATATTTCTTAGGATTATTCTAGATTTTAAACTATATAGAAAAGTAGGCCTATCGCTTAGCTCTCCCTAATAAGTATATATATCTATATAATATCTTTCCTATTAACCTACTTAAACCTTAGAAGAGTAATTAAAGAAGTAAACTCTTACCTATCTTAGACCTAGAGGATAAGGATATCTAATAGGAGTTAGATTAAGTAGTAAGCTATTAAGATACTAAAGAAGGATAGTTCTACTTAATTAAATAAACTAAATAGCTATTAAAATATAACTTCTAGGTTAGTAAAGATAATATAGGTAATATCTAAAAAGCTTTATAATAATATAAAAAGGTATAAAAGAAACTAAAAACAGCTAAAAGAAAAGACTAAAGGGAGAATAAAATTACTACTAATCTAAAGCTAAACTTAGCTAAAACTATAACTAAAGTATTATAAACTTACTACTTTCCCCTTACTAAAAAGCAAAAGGTATAGATAACCTTTTTAAGTAAACTAAAGCTATAATTTTAAGCTAAAAGATAAACTAAATTAAGCTAAAAAATAAAACTATAAGAAAATAAAACTAATAAGACCAGAAAATTAACTATTTAATAAGTAAAACTAAGTAGGGGAGGCCTATTAGTAAGAGCTTTAAGATAGTATAAAATCTCCTTAGAGAAAGCTATAATATGCTAATTAATTACTAACTAAGGGGTATATTAGTGAAATATTTAGCAGAAGCTAGTATAAACCACATAGCATTTAAAGATCTATTATACTATATAGCTAGTATCCCTAAGTAGAAGGAAAAGATTTATATAGTATTCCTTAAAATCAAATTAGTTTTAGAAACTTAAAAATAGTAGCAAAACTTAGGGGTTTTAATTATACTTACTATCTCTCTTAAGTTAGTATAGGGATAGAGACCTTAGATAGATATAAATTAATAATAAGTAGTATATTTATAGTTATTAAAGAAAGAAGTATACTCCTATTAGAATTACTATTTAACTATTAGTAAATACCTCTAGAATAAATACTAAAATAAAGTAATACTTTAAAGATCTTTTTAGAAGCTAAAAAAGAAAACTCTTAGTAGTATATAATATTAAGTAAATAAAATATATCTTAAACCTTCTTAATAAAGTTATATAACTCTACCTTAATAATATTAAATTCTACTAAATAAATAAAATAAAGAAGTCTACTAGTAATAAATAAGATATCTTAATATTCACCTAAGATAGTTAAGGTATATTACACTAAAATTTATTAGTAAAATACTTCTGAAATATATAGAAAAAGTAGGATTACTATAATATAAAAAGCTCTATAAATATAATATTAAGTGTATTATATACTACTATTTAGAGTGTAAATATACTCTATAAGGGGTAGCTTATTATAAGAGCTCTTACCTTCTTTTTATACCTTTATAGTAGTATAGATATAATAAAGGTAAGGCTAGACGCTAAGAAAACTATTATACTTTAGTTTATTTAGTACTCCCTTAGGAGCAGGTAGTAAATAGCTATAGTAACTAGGGCGATCCCCACTTAAAACGTTTAAGTAGTGAGAGTAATAAGAGTGATCTAAATAAGTAGAAGTAGGCTTATTAGAGGAGTTACTATCTAAAGAGGTATTATCAGAAGAACTTAACAAACTTATACTAAGAGAGCTAGGGTTAGTGTTAACTAGAGTAATATTAACTAAAAGGGCTATATTCTGAGGCTTAATAGTAAGTATAAGCTTATTATTAAAAGCTCCCTCTTAAACCTAAATTAGTAATACTATAAAACCTTAAAGAATAGCTGCATACTATAAACTCCTAAAACTCCTACTTATCTCTAAAATCCTCTGCAGCTTAATTAATAATCTTATCTATATTAATTTCCTATTAAAAACTAGTTAATTTAACTTTAAAAATATAGAAAAATATAACTTATCTAAGCTTTTTATAAGAGCTATTAAATATTTTTAAGCTCTTCCTTATAGTTATACTTAGGATTAAGGGATTATAGAATGAAGTTTAAATAATAATCTAGAGATTAATTACTAATAAGCTGAGGAACTTTAGGAGAAAGGAGATATTTATTATCCTCTTCTAGTAGTTCACTAGGAGTAAATTCTACCTCTTCACTAGGGTTAAATAGTTAAACCTATTAACGTTAGCTTTAGAAAAGATATATAATTGCTATACTCACCTAGCTTAACGCCTAATTAATTAGATTAACAGCTATAATATTACTCTCTTAGTTAGTTTCCTCTTGCTTATTAACGCTAGGAAGGGGATAATTAACAGCCTAATATATATAACATAAAGTCTAATCTATCTAAACTAGAAAGACTAAACTATAAAGGCTAATAGCATAAGGAGAGGTAGATTACTGCAGTAAAGGGGTATTAATATACTACAGAAAGTAATAGTAAGGGGAGTTATTATCTTAAGGTATTATTAGATCTTTATATACGCTATAAGACTAACGATCTATAGTAGTATTATTTACAGATTATAAAAGTAAAGTAATCTAAATATAGATAAATAGCTAAATATTTTCAAAAAGAGAAAATCTATTATAGAAAAGAGCTAGAGGTAAATAAACATATAAACTGAAAAACTATATAGCTCTAATTTTTCTAATTAGTTAATAAGCGAGAAAGTAAAGTAGGGTAACTACCCTCCTAATAAGCCTCTTATAAAACATTTAGGATTAGCTAATCTTAGTTTTAAACTGAGGATAGTCTGCTGAGGGGGACTTAGTTATTATAAGGCTTATAAGCCTAACGCCCCTAGCCTTTACTAGGGTATTATTAGCTATTTCAGAGAGAGGGGCCTACTTCTAGCTACTGCTTAGCCGCTAAAAGGCAGGCTAAGATTTAGTTCTTATTTAATATAGACCCTAACTATATTATTCTCTTAATACTAACTACTATCCTATAATACTATTATAGTTATAATATTTAGGGTTTTAAGGTTTCTTATTACTAAGTTTAGTTATTATACTAAAGTCTATAAATTTACTATATTATCTATAAGTAGTGCTTTAGTAGGTGTTATTTTAGTTATTATAGGGCTTATTATTATTCTACTAGTTATTAAACTTATATTAAGGTTGCTATTAATACTTATATCTTAAGTTAGCTCTTTATTATTTGTCACCTTTTTCTTTATATTATTTAAAGAGTTAATTATTAATTTTAATAGTAAAGTTAGTATATTATAGGAAATTATCTAGTTAGTTAATCTTAATAATTTTATCTTTAACTTTATCCTTTAGTCCTTAGTAAAATATAAAGATCTTAGTTTTTTTAGTAAGGTTAAGCTAGATACTAAGTTATTTAAATATAGTAGTATATTCTTTAATAAACTTAGTTTATTATAGTTATATAAGGTTTTATTTAGCTTAGCGCTTTTTATTAAGGTCTTAAAAGAGAGATTATAAAGTATCTTTAAATCCTTAAAAACTACTATAAATATCTTAGGTTTTAGTAGAATATTTATCTAAGGTTTTATATTTAAAGAATTCTTCCTAAATAGGTTTAAACTATTTAAAGGCTTATCTTTATAGATAAATAGTAATATAAATAACTTTCTTAGTCTAACTAATAAAGTCTCTATAGTAGAAGTTTTAGTAGTTTTTAACTTAGATTAAGAATAACTTAAGTTATCTAGGGGTATTATTATAAGTAATAAGGGCGTTAAGCTTAAGTTTCTATTATCCTCTAATAGGGGTAGTAATAATATTAGTAGTAGCTTAGAAGGTATTAAGTTCCCCTTAGAGTTCTTAAATCTTCTTAAAGTTAATATCTCCCCTAATATCTTTCTTAAGTTTTTTATAGGCTTATTTAGCATTCTAAAGCTATTTATTAAAGCTATTTATAGCTTATTTATTTTTATTAATAAAGGTTTATATTTCTTTAGATTTAGCGTTCTATTTCTAAATAATATATTAGAGTTTTTTATATTCTTTTTTAGTAAAGGAACCCTCTCTATTAAAGTTATACTTAAGGTCTAATATATTATAATCCTTAATATTAGTAAGTTCCTATACTTATAAGAGGCTAGCCCTCAGTTTGTTCAACTTAGGGGTGCTTTAATTATAGTAATCTAAGCTAAAGAAAGGAAGTTTCTAAGATACTCCTTATATAGGAGAAAAATAGGTATAAGGCGCCTATTAAGTAAATATAGTCGCTAGGGGTAGAATTCCTAGTAGTTTATAGTATTACTTAGATATAATAAATAAGTATAGCTTATAATATATACCCCCCCTCTAGCTTTTATATAAGTATAGGTTTAGTATAAGCTAAAAGTAGTTAGTATAAGCTAAAAGTAAGCTTAAAACTTTATTAATCTAAACTACTAACTATACTATACCTTATAAGTAAATAATATAATAATATAATTTTTTATATTTAGTTTGTTTTTAGTTTTTCCTTCTCTTATTAACTTATATAGTAGTAAGTTATTTAATCTTTTATACTATTATTTAACTAACTTTTTATTATTATAGCTATATTTTTAGTATATTTTTAGTTTATTTATTCTATAAGTTAGTTAGATCTAAATCTTTATTAACTACTAACTTATATAGATCTAGCTACTACTTACTTAACCTCTATAAATAGTACCTCTTATATATTATTACCTACTTTTTTCTTATTATTTCACTATAATTAACTTTATTTAGCCTACTCTCCCTAACTTTAATAAGGAGATAGAGTCTCCTCCTCTAGTTAATATTAAGAGCTTACTCTCTAACTGCTCTAAATTTACTAACTTCTCTAATAATAAAAAGCCTATCCCTAAAGACTTTAACTTCTAAGATAACTCCCTCTATAACTTTATTTAGCCTTTCTCTATTTACTTTATTATATAAAAGCTTATTTTTATATACTTTTTAGATATTTATTTATTACTTTTTTAACGTTATACTAAAACTTTTATAAGTATTAGCTTATATTTAGTAGTATCCTCTTAGATAAAACCTAAGGACTTATTTATATAGTTCTTTACCTAAAGTATATATCTACTATAGCTAAAGCTGAGAAGCTTAGTAATATTATAGCTTACTATAATATTCTTAAATAAGGTATATTAACTTACTATTTTTAGGTTATTATAGAGGTTAACTATTTTTAGGTAATATTACCTACTATATCTATTATTCTAATAAAGCTATTAAGTCTACTTATATTAATATAGGTGCTATTCTCTTACTATTCTAATCCTATAAAGCTAATAATCTACTAGAGTAATAAAGGTATAGTCTACTACTATAAGGAGTTTACCTCTTTTAACTATAACTATTTTATATATTATAGTATTAATAAGTAGGCTTTAATAAGTCTTTATTATTTTACTATTTTAGTTTAATTATTAACTTTTTATTAGTTATTTATATAGCTTAAAGTTTATATAAAGCTCCTCTATACTATCTCTATCTAAAGTTATAAGATTTATACTAAAGCTAAAGAGAAGTATACTACTAAGGTTACTACTAAAGCTACTACTAGCGCTAATACCTCCCTTACGCCTTCTATTAGTTCTCTAGCTATTTCTATCCTTAGCGCTCTTACTACTACTTCTACTCTAATATTACTTTTAGTTAAGTCTAATAAAGCTTAGTTATACTATCTCACTTAAACTTACTTAGATATAGTTAAAGTTCTCTATAAAGTTTATTATAACTTTATCCTATCTCTATTTATAGGTTTTAACTACTTTCTAGCTTACTAATATTACTACTGCTACTTATATTAAGTAGGAGAAATAGGGGTTTTATTTCTAAAGTTTTTATATTATTTATAGTTTACTTATCTTAAGCCTATCTTAGCCTTATTACGCCTTTCTATAGCTTTATACTATAATAGAGTCCTTTTACCTCTCTCTAACTTCCTAATTATAACTTACTTTACTGCTAATTCTTTTATTCTACTCCTATTTATATACTATTATTAAGTTATAATGTTATATATTAGAGGTTGCTATTATTCTTATTTATTAGCTTATACGTTTCTTTAAATTTATTAACTACTTAGTTATCTTATAGGGATTATAGGAGTTCCTAAGTAAGCTAGCTATACTTTATCTATTTAACTAGTAACTTATAATACTTACTCCTACTTATATATTTCTATTATACTATTAGAATAGATTTAACCTCTTATTTATTTTCTTTATTTTTAAAGATTAGTAGTAATTAAAAGTTATTAACTTTTTAGCTTAAGAGTAGGTTATTTCTAGTATAATATAATAAGCTAATATAAAAATAGTTATAAACCTTACTTAGAACGTTTAACTTAACTATAGTTAGTAAGATTACTTTAGTTACTTTATACTTTAGGTGTAACTAATCTAACTTTTTATAAAGTTATTCTATATAGAAATTTGCTAGTAATAACTAAACCTTATTACTTACTTTATAGCATTTTACTAATATCCTTTTAGTGTTTACTAACTGCTCTATAATCTATTAAGCTACTATAATAGCAGCTTAAGCTAACTTAATAGTTAACCTTAATTTATTAATAAACTTATTAATAGCTAACTTATATAAGTTTACTAACTTTAGTATAAGCTAAACTATTAATACTAAGTTAATATAGTATCTATAAGAAAAAAAAATAAGCTTACTCTTATTATAGCTATATTATAACTATTAATTATAAATTAAATAGATAGTAAATAAACCTCTTAGTTATCTTAAGTGAAGTTAACTATTATCTATAAGATTATTTAGATTTCCTAGTTAAAGCGTTTAGTTATTTTATCTATCTATAGGTAAAAAGTAGTATTTAAATGCTATTTAATCTTAATAAGCATATAAAACTATTACTAGAACTAGCTTATCTAGTTACTACCTCTATTACTAACTATTAACTTTAGTATACTATAAAACTAATAGTAATAGTTTATAAAGTATTCTATATATACTTCTATATCTATAGATATTATTCCTTCTAAGGTTATTATTTTAAAAGTCTATTAACTATTACTTAGAAGTATTTAGATCTTATTTTCACTATATATAAGAGATTTATTATAAAGTCTATAGCGAGGTTATAATATAGCTATTCTACTATTAGTAATAACTAAAGTAGCCTATATTTTACTTATTACTATATTATTCTATAACTATAGCTATTATAATTCTTTATAAATTAATAGATAGCTAAAAATTACTCTAGCTAGAAGTATTATTAAGCTAAAATAGCTAATATATTATTTTAACTAAAGTAGCTAGTAGTTATTAAGTTATAGCATTTTTAGATTAACTATATTTAGAGGGTATTCTATAGGTATTCTTTATTTATTAATCTTAATACTTAAATTTAGTCCTTAAATATTAATTAGTTAAAAGTATTAACGCTATATTTAGTAATTTATAGTTTTAAGCCTAACTAAAAGAGGAAGCTTTAATCTCCCTTTTTTATTATAGAATAAGCCTCTTAGTATTAATTATTACTTATTTATACTTTATTCTAAGTATACTAGAGGATTAGGTCCTTAAATACTATTATTTTAAAGGCTTCTATAAGTATTAACCTATATACTTTCCCTAAAGTAGAGTTAGGGATTATTTATATTACTCTTCCTTTTTCTTATTTATCCTCTTAACTTTTTAGAGTATCTTATTTATAGTATAAGAGTATATTAGGTATAGCTATAAAGTAGCTAGATTAATACTCTAAAAAGAAGTTATATCTTAATAACTATTTAGCTTAATAACTTTAGCGCTCTATTAAATACTACTTTTATATAAAGTATTTAAAGCTTTTATAATTAGTTAGAACTTTAAATCTAAAGTAACTTCTTAACTTTATATCTTATATATTTAGGTATATAATAACTACTAATAGCTCCTTATTATAAATTAAGTAGTTATATTAAGCTAAAGTTAGCTTCTATAAGTAGAAAGTAATAAGATATTATTATCCTTATAAGTCTTCTTATATTAACACTCCTCTTAGTATAAACTTTAAGTAATTTATCTTAATAGTTATTAAGACTTATAAATTAAAATAATATAAAACTAAAATAATTTAAAAATAGTATTTAAGCGTTTAGAATATATCTTCTTATTTTTTATTTTAGATAAATAAAACTTCTTTCTTTATAAAAAAAGTAGAGAGCTTTATAACCCTTAAATACTTTAATATAAATATTTAGTAGTAATTAGTAAATCTAAAGAAACTTTATAACCTTTTTATAAAAGTAGGTATTTTTTATTTAATAATTACTTATACTTTCTCTATATTATAAGTAATACTTTTACTTACTTTAAGGATAAACTCTATATACTTTACTATCTTTATAGAGAACTTATACTTTACTAAGTTAAAGTTAAGGCTAGCTTTTTTAAGCGTTTAGAGGACCTTATAAACCTTTTATTTATAGTCTACTTAAAAGCTACTACTATAGACTAATATATTATTAATATATATTATTATAAAGTTATTAAGGAACTCTTAGAGTATATTATTAATATATTATTAGAATATTACTAAAGCTTTACTTAGCTTAAATAAGTAAACTAGCTACTTAAAAAGCTTATATTATATATAAAAAGTAGTCTTCTCTTAATACCCCTCTATTATATAAATCTTATAGAAGGCTATTATAATATCTAGCTTAATATACTATTTTATTAAGTTAACTCTCTAAAAGGTCTCTTATATTAAAAGTAGGAGGTAATAATCTTATTTTATAATTATATTTAGTACTTAGTAATTATAATAAAACTATAATCCTCTACTTAGTTTCTAAATAAAGAGAATAAGCATACTAATAAGTAACTTATTAGCTTAAATAAACCCCTTATTAAGGAGGTTAGTAAATATCTTTTTAAGTATTAATAGCTTTTCTCTTAATATACTATAGAAGGGGCTTTAAAATAAAAGCATTTTTTAGCTAGAGGTATTATATTTAAAGTAGATTTTATAGTTTATACTAAAATAACTTAGAGGTAAGAGATATAACTTAATAAGCTTAAAGAGCTCTATAAACGTATTATAAATATATTATAGCAGTCTCTTAGAATAATCTTTTAATTTCTTTACTTTAAGCGCTTTCTTAATATCTTTTAAGTTTATAGCTTATATCCTTATTACTACTACTAATAGCTAACTTCTATTAACTTTCTAGTAGATTACTATAAATAAAGTAATATTTAGCTAGTAAGCTTTTTAGATTTCTCTTACTTTTTAAAGCTTTTCTTATCCTTATAGAGTAATAGAAACCCCTATTTTCCTATAGAACACTTACTTCTCTACTATATTATATATAATATTATTTTATTCTATCTATAGTTTTCTTAAGAAAAAGTTAATATCTAGCTTTTCTACTATATAGGTGAAAAGTTATTATATATAGCCTCTAATTTTAAAATATAATATAGCTACTCTTTTTATAATAGTTTAAACTAAATTATTAATAAAGCTTTATAATTATTATACTTAGTAGTTAATATATAGTAAATAGAAGTAGTAAGTATACTAATAGTTTACTATTATATAAATATTATAACTATAGTTTATTAAAGTATTAATAAGAGTACCTTTATTAACTCTAACTACTAATATTATAAAAAGCTTACTTATACTATATTCTAACTAGAATAGTTCCTAATTAGCTTACTCTTCCTCTATTATCCTTAATACTTAATTTTATACTAAAGTTACTTATTTCCTAAGTTAGAAGTATTTTCTTCTTTCTTAATCTCCTCTAAGTCTAAGTATACTATTTCTTTAGTAGCTTTTACTACTTTAAAACTATTTTTTAACCTCTTAGCTTTTTAATAGTCTTTTTATAAATAGCTAACCTAGTTATACTTAAAATAATAATATATTTCCCTATTAGGGTTTTTAGCTATTCCTTTATATAAGGTATATACTAACCTTATTATTCTAATATCTCTATCTATATCTATTTTTAGTTATAATAACCTTATTCTAAAAGTTATAAACTAATATAAAATATTATAAATATAGTATAATCCCTCTAGTTTCTAAGTAATATCCTATATAAAGCTTATATATTTAGTATACTTATAAAAGGTTAAGTAATTAACTAGATAATTAAGAAGCTTATATAATAATACTTTATATAGGTAGTTAATCTAAACGCTATTTAGCTAAATTATACTACCTACCTCTATAATAGTATATTTAAAATAAGGAAGGAATAAAGTAAAAGCCTTATTATACTTTATCTTAAGCTCTAATAGCTTTCTAAAAGCTTTATTTTCTATATTTAGGTTACTATAAGTATAATCTAAGTATACTAAGAAGACGTCTAATTTAAATAAGCTATTACTACCCCTAAAGCTATAAAAAGCTATAACTACTAATTAGACTCTAAGTTCTAAATAGAAGTTAATTAAGTACTATACCTCTTAATTACTTAAGTAAAAAGCTTAATCTATCTTAATCTTATTATATATCTATTACGCTTATATAGTATACTTATTATAGCTTCCTCTAAACTTAAGGGGGTTAAAGAGAGACTTTAAGCGCTAAATACTACTTATTTCCTAAATAATATTTAGTTCTAAGAGTAGTAGTATTAGTAATAATACTAATAAAGTTACTATTAAGTTTAGTATTACTACTACTAAAATATTATTAACTATAATAGTTTATATTAGATCTATAGCTAACTTATTATTAACTTACTATAGAACTATTAAGTTATTAAGTTAGTTATTAAGCTTATTAATAACTATATAAATTACTTTAAAAACCTCTTTATTTACTAATATTAGTTCTAAGCTAGTTACTTTTAGCCTAATTAGCTTTATTTTCTACTTACTATCTATTATACTATATAACTAGTAAAGTAGGTATTTAAAAGAGCTTAGATATATAAAAAGCTAGCTTTTAGTTTATTTAACTTAGAGGTACCTTAATTATAATAATCTAAGCTAAAGAAAGGAAGTTTCTAAGATACTCCTTATATAGGAGAAAAATAGGTATAAAGCGCTTATTAAGTAAGTATAATTACTAGGAGTAGAATTCTTAGTAGTCTATAGCATTACCTAGATGCAATAAGTAAGTATAGCCTATAATAATACTAAGCTTTAAGGTTAGTTATATAAGAAAGATAAAGATCTTAAGGTAGGGGATTTAGCTAAAATATAAGAAGATATACTTATTATTTTATTATTAGTAGGTATTAATAGTTAACTTACTAAATAGGAGTAATTAAAATATTATAGTTAGCTATCTAATAATAAAGTCTACTAATAGAAGCTAGAGATTAATATATAGTAATAATATATTAAGTTATAATCTAAATTATAAGTTATAAGCTACTAATAGATTAAGTCTTTAGAAACTAAAGTAATTAATTTTAAGTTTAATAAGTAATTTATAGTAAAGATAAGCTAAAAGTATCCTAAAGATAAATACTAAATTAATTACTAAAGAGCTATTAAAATCTAACTATAAGCTAAACTTAAGGTTATATTATATATAAATCCTAAATAGTATCTTTTATCTTTTTAGAGGTAATTACTTAGCTATATAAAGTAATTACAATTAATTAGTTCTACTAACTAATTACTAAGCGTTTTTTCTTATACTCTACTAATTATTTCCTTATCTTATTATTATATAACTTATACTATAGTTCTTCTATACTAAGTAAGTTCCTATTATTCCTATAATTTTATAGTATAAATATCTTATCTTAGCTGCTTAACACCTAAATAGGTTATTTAGCTGTTATCCTTACTTATAGGTTATAACACCTAAGTAGCCTATAGCTTAACTTATAACTGTGCGTTTTTAATAAAGGCATCTTCAGATATAATTCTAGAATGATTTAAGTTGTATAGCCAGCAGTTAGGAATTAACACTTAGCTCTATTTTGTGAAGAATTCTTTTGTGAATTTTTATATAACTAGGGATATATAAGAGGTCCCCCTTACTCTAACTACCCCCTATATATCTAATAAACTACCCCTATTAACTATTACTACGCTATAGCGATTATATATATATCCTTAAGTTTCTTTAATAGGGCGTTATATTTTAATAATATAAGATATTTAATTTAATTAATATTATATAGTTTATTTATTTTAAAGTTTATTTTAATATATTTAAAATATCTCTATACTTTAGCTTAATAATATATTATTTTATTAAAGTATATTAGTAAAAAGTAGTAGTATATTTAATATACTATTAAGTTTTATACTAAAGGACTAGGTTATATATATAAAAATCTATATATTTTATTTTAGTTCTTTTAAGTAATTATAAAGAAGCTATTACTATTTTTAAAGTAGTAATAAATAGTATTAACATAGTATAGTAATAATATCTTAATATTAAAGGAGTAATAGGTTATAATAGTATAAAAAGGGAGATATTTACCCCCTATAATTAAGGTAATTTACGCTTTCTTTATATATCTCTATAAGTAGCTATAGAGGTTTCTCTATAAAGCCTAAGCTATCCTAGCTCTTAAATATTTCCTTGTGAGAGTTATACAGTAGTTAACAAGGTGCGCCTCTAGGCGGCAAACTGCGGAAGAAAAGTTAGAAGGGAAGAAAGATTAACACTTAGCTCCTAAATTGTTCAAGGTGTTGGGTGAAAGCAAGATTCACAGTCGCATTGCTTCGAATAAAAAATTCCTCAATAAGTGACAATCTAGTTACTCAGTTTTATCTATCGATTTGTACCCTAATACAAAAACACTCATTAACCCATGCATGCAGCTCGTCACAAAGAAGTTTTGAACGCATCGAAAGCCTCATTCTCGGCAAGCAGATCAGCATACGCTTTCTCGGCCGCCTCGAGCTCGGCTTTCTTGCCGTTGACAACGACTCTGTGGTGGTCCATCTCCTCCTGTGCAACTCTCTGTGCCTTCTTGGCCTTTGCAGCCTCTGTCTCCATGGCCACGGCCTCGGCCTCAATGCGGTGGTTGAGGAGCTCGAAGAGGGTGCGGCAAGACTCCTGCACGACCTGTCTGTGTCCATCAGGGGCAATCGCCGTCGACACGGCAGCCTTGCTGTTGCCGAGGAGAACAGCATACTTCTTGCGAATCTTGAAGATGTCGTTCTGAAAGGCTCGAAAGCCCTCGAGCTCTGTGAGCTTCTCGGACTCGGTCGGCAAACTAGCAAGGGCGTGGGCGGCCTCCCGCTCGTGTTTCTCAGCCATATGCTGCTCGAACCGAGTTTTCTTGACAGTGGCCGACGCAATGTCAACCTCCAGACGGACCCGCTTTCTCTGGCTCTCCAGCTCCTCGTCTAGGCATGCCATCATGGCGTCTCTCTTGCGCTTGAAGCCGTCTACAGCTGTCGTTTCGTTCGAAGGGGAGCATGCGGGAGTGCTAGGGTCAAGTCTGCTTGAGCCTCTAGGGAACGATGCGGGTGACACAGAGTTCGGGGTCACTGGTGCAGGAAACCTGGCCGGACGATGATCGGTGATACCGGGAGAAGGGCTCGTGTCTGCCTGGGACTGATGGCAACTAGTCAGCTGTTGTTCCCATCAGAGTACACTGTACTGATGACACCATCTGGGTGAATGTCAACATACCTTAGGCGACGGAGTGCGAGGGGATGGCAATGCAGGTGCGCGGGCTTGCAACATCCTCCGCGCATGTTTGCAACTGTCAGTGTCTCGACCGCCCTAAGCCGCAAAGCAATTAGCAAGGCCGAAGCTCCAAAGACCATGGTTGATTTTTGAAGTTTGAGAAAGGACATACCTGAGTCTTTCGAACGTTGTCTACGTCCATTGCGGAAAGGAATGGGCGGTGCAGGAAACCGTTTGACGGAGTGTTGCCGACTCGGTGCGTGATCTCGGCCCTGAGCAGACCA
This sequence comes from Colletotrichum sp. SAR11_240, assembly GCA_025328625.1. NCBI lineage: Eukaryota > Fungi > Ascomycota > Sordariomycetes > Glomerellales > Glomerellaceae > Colletotrichum > Colletotrichum sp. SAR11_240. The sequence continues at coordinate 91,106 of JAKMXA010000029.1, forward strand.
CGGACGTCGGTATGACTGAGATTGTGCGCGCAGAGCAGGTCAAGACTTTTGAGCAGGCTCAAACTCCACAGCGAGGGCGAGAGAGAGCTGCCGACGACGTCGTCCAAGCTGGAGATGTTCCACGTCTTTAAGATTCTTTCGGTGCATTCAGCCTTCTCGGCAGCGGTGTTGGACGGCGTTTGCATTGTGGGGACCCGTCTCAAGAGTGATTGGCTGACTGAGAAGAGCCAGCGGAATGGTCCGTGGGAGATGCTCATGGAATCTGATTGAGGTGTTCGCTCTAGCGGGAAAAGATGGAAGGTGATTGCGGAGAGGAAAAGCCTAGAGCAAAGCTTTTGAAGTGCTGGACACCACGGGGTTGAAGAAGAACAGCCGGATATTGGAAGGGTGATGTATCTGTTCAGCTGCGTGGTGATGATAATTGACTTCATCCCACAAGCTGGCGCTTCACTATTGAAGAAGATAGCTTGTCTGAGTTACTCAAAGAGACGCGTTTCGCAATGGCGCCTGGCTTGAGGCTACTGAGAAACACATGCGTGCATCAATGGATTCCGACTAAACCAACAGGATCTCTTTGAAATGCCATACAAAATGTCCCGGGCATCTACATTTTCCATCTTGGAAAGAACGGGGCATCCAAACGAACCTGCGTCCGTTTGGAGGTGGGGCTTGTTTGCGAGTAAGACCGCAAGGGGGCGAGGCTTTTTGAGAAAGGCATTCTCCAACACGAACCATAGACAGTAGTCTTCAGGAGAGAATCAGCTGTAACGGCGGGGGGAAGCAACAGCAGATGAGTGTCAATGCGAAGGCCTGACCCAATTCCGTCAGCGGCCGGGTGGCCCGCCGCAGGCCGGTCTCTTTTCGTCGGAGGAGTGGGGCCGATGGCAAAGCCGCAATTGATCAGCGCCCGCCGATGTCCCGGCTGTGTGAGGATGAGAATGGAAAGCCCACGCCAAAATGCCGACCGCATACGGGGATCTGTGGCCTGAGATTGAGACGTTTGAACCGTGTGGCTGGCTGATGGGTGTCAGGGTGTCTGCAATGTGAGTGAGAAAGCATCGGCGATCCCAGGCCTGGGTGTCTCGGATGTTGTCCCGCTCTTCCGCACCCCTCTGCCGTAACGTAGGTCGGGTGTTTTGGGGGCGGCAGCGGCTCAGTCACCGCCAGACGGGGTTTATGATCTTTCCTGCTCCATATGCATGGGGGAGACATCAAGTGGGCACAGCGCTAAATGGGCCGGAGCACCCGATGTGCGGTTCGCTAACAGGCTCTTGTGGGATGGAAGGCCTAAGGTAGCGACTAGTTGCATGTTCCAGCAACGTCTTCCCGTTCCGCCAGCGATGTTCCTCTGCTGTCTAGGTCTTTGGGAGCAAACAGAATGACTACCACAAGTCTCACTCCCTGCCCAACAAATGCGCTGCAGCCGTGATTGGACGCCACAGAGCAAAGGGCCCAGCACATTCATCTACTTACCGAAACACCCCAAGCACAGCTGAGCAGCAAAAAGAAACGAGGCTTTCCGACGAATGATGTGCGGGATGGATGGGATGGGATGGGCACCCACCGCCACGGCCTCCCCCCGGGCCTCCAAAAGCAAGTTGAGCCACCATCATCATCACCACCACACCATCACCACAACCAGCACCACCCACCCACCACGAAGAAACAGCCACGCCGCGAGGAGGAAAGGCGCAAGAGATAACGCCTCGGGGCACTTTGGAAGAGGCAACCACAACTGATGTATGTAGATGTATGTAGTAGGTATGCGTTGCCTCCGTTACATTCCATCCCGCGGCGGAGTCAATCTCGCTGCACCGCTGACCCCGCACCCAGTTCTTTCTATTCCCCCCCGTGTCCCCCTTGTCCCTTGATTGAAGTTCGTCAAGCCATCTCTTCCCAGTCATCCCATTTCCATCTGCGGAAATATGACAGGGAGGGCTGTTGACCGCGGGACCGGCCCGGACCTCGAATCGGCGGTCATCCTGCACATCGGTCACCAGGCGAGCGGATGAGGTCCCCCCATCCCCTCCACCCCCTGCACGCCAATCCTCCCCCGGTGCTCGTTACTGGCTCGCCGACGCCCCCCGACGCAGATGGTCATTCGCAAAAACGTATCGCTACATGTTTAGCAATGTCTCATTCGCTTCTGCCCGTCGACCGTCCTTTTTTTTTCTGCCCTTTCCTTTTCTCTTCCTTGTGAATCGAGGGCTCTGCCAACTTTCCTCCTTCTTCCTTTCTTCCCTTCTCTTACTCTCTTCCGAGCTCGAGGATGCGGCATCCGTCTTCTGGGGGAGACAACACCGTCGCTATCGGGCACCGCCAAGCTTTCCTCCTTCTCCTCGTCGTCGTCCTCGTCGCCGTTGTCGCATGCGACCGGTAATTATTACTTTTCACCATAAAAGGCCCTCCCGTCAGCATGACCACGAGCCGCCAGACTGCATTACCGCCGCGCACGACCTAGATGTCCTCGTCATCACCCATGCTCACCATCCCGCATCACCCCGCGCGCTCCGCCAAAGATGCCGCCGCCGCCCCCGCCGCCGTCTCCATCGAGCCGCCGTGTCCCAGCTGCACCCTGCGCTCGCGCCAGACACAGCCCTACACCACGCCCACCCCGGGCCACCCAGACTACTGGATCGAGAAACTTATCCACCTCGTGCTCGACACCGTCCCTGGAATGGAGGAGAAGATGACCGAGAGACACGCCGAGCGCAACCAGATCCTGAGACTCGTGAGGACGTTTTGCGGTGTGGAGGTGGGCACGAGGTTATGCCCTCACTGTTGGCAGTCGAGTCCGGAATGGGAGGCCAGGGTCTAGTCGGTGCACGAGTAGGTACCGTGGTCAAAGACTATCACGAGAGTTTGAGAGCTGACCATGGTCGTGTGGCAGTTTCAAGCGAAGAAGAAGACGAGGCATCAAACCACCAAGACGTGGCTTCTATACAGTGTACACAAATATCCAATTAGGCGAGCAATACCCAGAAACGAATGCATGCACATCTATCTGCCTCTGCGACCGACACAAAGACTCGGTATCGATTCAAGGACTGGGTGGCGGCGTGCTATGGTAATCAGTGGTGATGGGAGACGAGACTTGAAAAAACAGAGCAGTGCAACGAGCAGGGATGCGTCAGGTGTCCTCTCATCCCCGCTCCTGCCTCGTTGCGCCTGTGATACCGCCAGCAAATAGAGGAAGGCCCTCTGCGTAGATGAAATCGTGACGGAAGGTAGTGCTCTGCCATGTATCGATCACGAAGTGCAGACAACGCGGCACGCGCCTGGGTATTGGGTTCCTTCGCCGCTCTGCCATGAGCTTGCACATCCCCGGGCATCTTGTCAAGTCATCAATCTTTGACTTGAAGAATTTGCGGCGGACCGAGAATGCAGACAATCGTGTCTTGAAGCTATCTAAAAGTCTTGTCCGTCCAACATCCGCTCAGTACGATGGGACTCTCCAAGGCCCAAGGGCTCTCACTCATTGCCCAAATAGCCCGAGTATAAGTTGTCGCAAAATAGCAATTCCATCTTCAATTCCGATCCCGATTCTCAAGAGCACCTCAGTATCTCTTCTCAACCAAGCCCGAGAGGTCCTCCATTCCTTTTGACACCACTCCCACCAGCCGCTGCATCTCAACTTCGTCCGTCAGACGTGACACATCTGCTCTCGTAGCCTCAACGGCCGTAGACAGTGCCTCAACCTGCTCCTGTGCTTCTCCCTCCAAGACCTCTCGTGTGCGCTCTGCCGTAGCAAGCAGCGATGCCCAAGCGCCGCTACTCGATCTGTCAATGCCGATCCCGTCTCCTTCGTCTTGGACAGGCACTGCAGCTGCTATGAGCTTGTCGATGGCCTCAATCTGTTGGTGAGTCTTTTCGTGCTGTTTTTGAGCAAGTGCCAGTCTCTCTTCCAAACAGCGAAGTTCCTCCTCGCAATCTCCCAGGTCTCTCATCTTGTCTCCGGTATTCTGCTTCTTCTCAGTGGTCGCAAAGGCGGACCACCGTGTGAATGCCTCTTCAAACGCCTTCCTAGTGGACATAGTCTTGACGCTCGTGCTTGGTTGGTCCCACTGCGTCGGTGCAGCGCTTTCCTGGTCTGATTCACTTGTAGTAAGCCTTGCCCGTCTTGGGCGTCGTCTAGGCAGTGATTCCGGCGACTGGTTCTCTGACGAGGCTTCAACTTGATCAAACCGTCGCTTCGCTGAGTTGTGCTGGGATGTGTCGATTTGGATGTCGGAACCGCCGGGCGGGGAGGTCATGAAACGGCTCATAGACTCGAGAGTCTGCGGCAGCTTGGGTGACGGTGACATGGAAATTCTGGTCTCCGGGATCGGCGAATCGGTGGCTTCAGCTTTGACTTTGGCGGCGGATGTAACAGATCGCGGCAGGTCGCTACACGGGCGAGGCGTCTTGGGACGAGAGTTGGATCTGGTAACTCTCAGAGTAAGATGGGCCCTCTCGTCATATGTTGAGTCGGAGTAGCACCCAGATTCGGACTCGGACTCGGATTCCGACTTGATCTGGTCTTCGGCGACAAAGCTGGTGTTGTGATCAACTTCGCTGGCCGAGATTTGACTCGAACCGTCTTGGAGGTTGACGATGGCGTCGATGCGGAGTGAATCCGACTGTTTGCGAGCGCTGCTGTACTCATCGGAGATGCCAAGGCTGCGATTGACCTTTCTCAAGATGCTGTGAGTGAGCCTTGCGGGCTCTCTCTTCGAGACCGCTTCGAAAAGCCAACCTCCATCGGTCCACAGGGTCGCAAGCTGGATGCCGCTGTTCTCGGCGTGTTTCGTAATTTGGTAGAAGCAGTGAATCCACCGGCGGTGGATGGTGTCGAATTTTCTCTTGGAAGATCCCGGTCGGTACTTGCTGGGGAACATTGCTTCAAATGACCCCCAAGCCGTCTCGAGGTAGGCGCGGCGGTATCTCGACTTTCTCTCTCCGGGCAGCTGCATGTTGAAGGGTTGATTTGGCCTGACGACTAGAGAGTCAGTTCCAAAATAAGTAGGAGAGCGAAGAAGGCCGAGCGAAGGTAGCTCACCGAGTCCGTCGAGGAAGTTGCCTTGGTTGCTCCCAAGCTCACGAAGTGCTGGCAAACGAGCAGCGAAAGGTGGAATCTGGGAAACCGAAATTCAATTGGAAAGAGAGCAAGGAAGCCGGTTGCGTTGGTAGAGAACGCGATCTGGTGAGGTAGGTGGGAAGTTTCGATTAAGCCCCGCCGTTGGAGTCTCGGAAGAGTCGAGACAAAGGTTTTCTGCGGGTGAGATTTGGTGATGGATAGCTACCTACGTTAGGTAGGCAACTGCGACGGGTTGATAGCGGCTGCCAGAAAAAGGGTCAGGACTCCAGGACTCCAGTTTTGTTAGGACAAAGTTCTTGCAGAATGGCAGGTACTTGCCGCAACCCCAAGTTGCTTGAAGATTAGCAGAAGAAAGAACATCAGCGAGAAATTTAGATAAAAGAACTGACGACAGGGTTGAATCCCAAAACAAGACGGTTTCTTAGGTGACGATATTTTCTGAGGAGAAGAATTTATTTACACTAGATAACAGTTTACGAACAGCAGCATACCTCTTAGATTTTAACTGCAAAATGACAACACTAGGAATTGCAAAAAAGGATCTCTTACGAAAAGAAAAAGGCCATGCCTTCATCATTACAAACGCCGCAGCCTAATCCCGCTCGGGGTGACGAAAATTTCAAGGGTTGGCTGACTTTCTCTGAACATGCGAACAAAAAGACGGACTCCTCGGCTTGAAAAAGGCTGCCAGTACTCTACAAAGCGGTGACCGAGATCTGCCTCGATCATGCTCAATTCCGGTATGCCAGGGCCAGTCATTGAAAAGGTGCCGTCAGCCGCTGGCTGCACATTCTGGAGTAGCAGGGGCAGGTCGAACCTATCCACCACCAGCTTAATATTTCGGAGACTGCTAAATGTAGACAAGGGCTGGTTGCTGGCGGTTCCGCGGGCAAGAGCCCTTGAAAAGCACGAGACGTCCATCTCAAGATGATGGACAGTTGTTAGGAGCTCCCCTGGCTGGATCAGTGGTGTCGATGGGTCGACCGATGGAAAAGGTGCCGGGGTAAATATAGACCATCCCGGACTAAAAGTGTCGACCGTTGGAAGCACCAGTGCGACTGACTCTCGTCTCCAACCGCCAATGAATCGAAGGCGCCCAGACCTTCTCTGAACAATCCTATTGAAAAGTTTACAGGCTAGGAGGGGTCCGTGGATCATCAACATTCGCCGTCTGACGTTCCCCAAATGAGGCAAAACAAGATTGCTGAAAGTGCTTAGCGGCGCTTGGCCGGTGGTTGCGAAGTTTCTCCTGTCATACTCGACAGGCCATCTAATTGGCACCGCTTCTTCCTCGACTATATCAATTATGGCATGGACGATGAGAATCACGATCTCCATGGGCATGTCTCGGGGGCCCAATCTGCCGGCAATGTTGTTTAGTTGAAGGCGCTGACGGTTGAATATCCGGGATGATCTTCGAAGGACGCCATTGCTAGGCATTTTTGTTGCTTTTGGTAAGATAGAGTGTGTGTATAGCGTATGCGATGCTCTGACGACTGGGCCAGGATAATTCCAATAATGGCTCCGCTGGGTAAAGTAGGCCTGCTACACGGTAGTCTGGGAGTTAGGAGAGGGCGCGAATGAATAGGAAGTTGAGTCTTGATGATTTTGAAGATGATGGCGATGATGATGATGACTGCAGTGAGTACTGGGTATTCTGAGATTTATCATGGTAACATGGTCGACTGCAATTTATGTTGTCCCTCGGATGGAGGGCAACCCAGCGAAATGCTTAGACAGGGTTGACACAATGGATTGTTTCCATCAAAGAATGCATTGATGTGTTATCGCAAATCACATGTTTCCACTCAGCACATATGAATGAAAGAGACTTGATCTCTGCCTACCACTTGCTTCTGCCCTTGACGTCGGACGCTTCCTATGGAACAAAGGTGACCAACTGGCATGCCGAGCAGACTCGAATCTACATTTTCGGGCGAATAACTCTGCTCACAGGCAAATCAAGATTACAGGATTGCTTTTGGAAGGTAGCCTTAATACTACCGTATGCAGAAATGGCTTTCCCGCTCACTCCTTTGGCGTGGACAGGCGAGAATCAACGCTTACTTTGGTCATGGGAATCAAACCAACCCTTTCGTAGGACACGACATGAATTTGTCATTGGCAGAAGGTTGGCTCTGAATTTGGTACCTATTGCCACTCACCCTGCTAAAATATGACCTTGTGTTAATAATTTACCAAGATGGCCGTGGACGGTCAAGTGATGCGGACCTGGGGATCCGGCTGCTGAGGTCCTTGTTTGGCTGAGCTGGGAGCCGAACACTGTGTTTGGGGTGACCTTTGCGACCATCCTCACAGTGCTTTCTCCGCCCCAGACAGTGCAGACCTTTTAAACAGCAGGTGTCGTCGACGGCTCCTTCCCTTTCCATCACCATCCCACACCTCAATCTTTTCGACCTGTTCAACTCTCGATCAACTTTCTACCCTCATTCCCTCAATCTCACTTCACTATCTACCACTTTCTCTCCACTCACAAATCACGACCACCGCCATGTCGGACAACTCCCTCCATCTCGTCGACCTCAGCCGCAACTCTTGCATTGATGCGGAGCAGGAAGATGACTTTGTCTTCTTCGACCGACCTGACACTGCCATGGACTGGGATATCGTCGATGCTCAGAGCAATGAGTACGTCCCCTAGAATAATTCGCCTTGAGCTGGTGTACTAATCATGAGTCCCGCCAGTGCCGAGGAGATTTGTCAGGACAGCGGCATGGACAGCAACTTCGTTGACGGCGACAGCTGCGGGGAGATTGACGCCGAGCCTGAGATTGAGAAGAAGTGAGTTATTTCCTTGCGTCCACTCTTTTTCTCAGTACGGAACCCGTTTCTTTCAAGTGCCTAACGCCTAACTGCCCATCAGCAATGAATTCTGGACAACCTGTGAGACCTGCGGAGTTACCTCGTGGAACAACGGCATCCACCGGTGCAAGAATAAAGATGATACCTGGATCACGGAGATGGAGACGAACCTTGACAACTTATCTATTCACTCTGGTCTTTGGCATGCCACAAAGTGCGTCAATACACCGTCGCCAGCCCCCGATCCCAACCATGAGTACTCCGAGCTCCTTGGTGCTACCGAAGGTGCAAAGAGCACCGGCCCTAGACCCTCGATCCCCATCTTCTTTGAAGAGGAATGCGATTTGGGCAACGCCCAACCGTTTTACGCTGACAACGACGTCACACACACCGAGCAGGCCACGACCAAGGACAAGTCTCCCTCTCCAAGCAGAATCCCACGCTTGACCAAGACCATGAGCCTGTCGAGCAACACCGATGTCTCGTCCAAGATTCTGGGAGAATCCAAGACTTGCTCATACTCATACTTTGCCGGACATCGAGCGCTTCGTCGGGCGCTTCCTCCTCCAGCTGGCGGAAGGGCCACGTATAGAAGGTGCGAGGCCTGTCTCTGAGAGCCATCTACGGAATTACACGTTAGCTGAGGGCGCAAGAAGCTTGCCGCTTATAAGCGGACGGAACTTTTCCCTACTATTCTTGTCTGGAATCAAACACGCGAATGTTGGTACGGCACTGTCAGGGTTTATGGATGATTTGGTGTTTTGTTTGCAACGGTGGGGGTCTTGGGTGCATGGCTACGTATGGATTTTAAGATATCAACTTGGCGATCCGTGGGCGAGTTGGTCATGTTGTTGGTCCGTTTCTCACAGGCTGAACGGTTCAGGGAGAATTTACTTTGCTACAGTGATAGAACTGTCGGGGAATCTATCTCCAACTTGCCTCTACTTGAACTTTTCCAGGCCTTGTTGTCACTTTTGCTCTCTGTCGATGCGGCATAAGGCTGCCTTCAGCCAAGTGCCGCTGTGTAAACATGCACACTCTAAGACTTGCCACGTCAAAAGGCCAAAGCCTATCCGAGTACCTGCATGCCCTCACAGTGCTCCTCGAGGTGACCCTTGCGCACGTATTCTTTCAAGTAGCGGCCACAGAACCCAGTGGGCGGTTCACCACTGACAGCAAAGGTGTCTCCAACAGTGTTCCCCCCGAACTTACCTCTGTGGCGCTGCCCACTTCCGGCGCCAAAGAGGCAGATACTTCTTGGTGTACCAAACTGTTGGGTCACAACGCAGTTCTCTTCGTGCTCTCCAGTGGGTGGAGATTGGGTGGTACCAGTCGGGTTCACGGACCTGGAGAGCTCGATCTTGCCTTTAGGGAGGAAAGAAGACCTTGCCCGACGCCCGTCAAGGTAGTTAGTTACCTGGACACCTGAACGGTTCAGCCGTGAATTAAATTACAACAAAGTTTCAATCTTTTCATCTCTCGGTCTACTTGAAAGATGGAAAGAAGGACATGAAAATATTTTATTTCTCCCATCTCCATCCATTTTGGTGCTTTTCCTTCTCATCATACCTTACCATCGCCAACCGAAAGCAAAATGAACGGCTATCTATCCACCAAAACCTTTTCATCCAATACGGACCACGGTGGCAACTCTGCTCACCACACGAACGGCTGTGTTGATAGCAACACATATACCAATGCCAACACAAACGTGAGCGGCAATGCGGACACCAACAGCAGTGCAACCTCCAAGACGAATGCCGCAGACGACAAGACCTACAGCATGTGCCCCGGGGTGTACTTTAAGCAATTCCGTGAGGCTTGGATACCCACCATCACACCCCACATGAGATCGATTAAATTCCAAATCCAATACCAACGTCTGACACCAGAAAGATTCAACGTCTACAAAAGATACCTCGACGCAGCGCATGGTGTTAGCAACGCCATCGAGCGAACCATGCACAACTGGTGCCAGGAGCAGCTGCGTCATGGCAACCGCGTCTCTCGTCGTCAGGTCTTGGCAAATATCCGCATCCTATGCAGAACGATCGACGAGCGCCTGGATGTCCTCAAGGAGCAATTCGACTGGGAGGTTATGGATCTCGAACAGGCTGAGGCTGAGAGTCTGAGGCGCAGACTTGAGTGTCGCAGATCTAGAAACCAGGGTTGGATGTAGACATAGATACACCACTTCTTGGGTGAACTTCGCAATGGATCAACGCAAACAAATGAGCACAGAGGAGTTAGTTTGGAAAAAGGTGCAGGCGACCGTTTCGTCTTGCACTAATCTTCGAACATGTATGGATTCATTAACACCAGAGTAATCTTCAGCTCTTGACTTTAAGTATGACGCATTCGTGCTGCAATTTTCTTCGTCTTTGATTTTACACAATCTAGCTTACGTCAACGTAGGTACTTGGAAGGTAAGGCACCTTGGTCACTGAACTTGGCGGGCAGTTGAAGGATGCACTTTGGCTCGCGCCAAGATTCGAAGTCGCCAATGAAAAGAGGCCGTCAACGCCCGTCAGCTGACTCCCTTTCTTAAGTACGACCTCATCTTCCTCCCCAAACGTCTCGTCTCTCCCCATGATACATTAAGCGAGACGCATTTCATCGCATCCAAACTCATGATGGCAGAGTGCAAGCTCGACGCTGTGGAGGATCTCCCAGTTACCGATGACCTCCCTTCGACCCAGATCCTTGCCGAAGCGGCCGACATCGAAGTCCTGGATCATAAAGGACAGCCGCACCTTTTCCGGTCGGTCTATGACGGGGAGGGAACATCCTCAAGGGTTGTAGTGGTCTTCATCCGCCACTTCTTTTGCGGGGTGAGCTCTGGCCTTTTCTTTGATTCGTGCCGGGTACTGACGTCGAAAGGCATGTCAATCGTACATTGAGCTTCTCTCCTCCACCGCGACGCCTGCTCTACTTTCTACCCTCCCTATGGCCACCACTTTTGTCATCATCGGCAACGGCGAGCCCGCTCTCATCAACGAGTATGCAGAGAAAACAAAGTGCCGCTTTCCAATCTTTACAGACCCCACGGGGAGGCTCTTTGATGTGCTGAAAATGGCCAAGACCACAGCTGTGGGTGCCAGAACGAGGTACTCGCCCGAGAGATGGCTCTGGCTCTTTGCAGACGGGCTCAGTAATATCGTGACCCAGTTCTCGAAGCTTCTCCTCGCCGGGAACCCCATGCGTGTTGGCGGGGAATTCGTTTTTGAGCCCGGTGAGGCGGGCAAAGTTGTGACTTGGTGTCATCGGATGCGGAACCATCGAGATCATACCGAGGTTGACGAGCTTTTTACAGTTTTGGGGATTCAGACACCAGGGGACGATGGGCCGAGCGGGTAGCTTCTCGGTCCCATTCCTCTCAACAATACTGTATCGTAAATAAACCGGCGTGTTGGGGAGCTTTGATGTCTCGTTACACACTTGAATCTCCAAGGGTGACAAGTGTAGAAACCCATATTCCATTGCAGCAAGCTAACTTCAACCTCCCTTCCCAGAAGGCAGTGGCATGGTAGACATCTTGAAGTAACTACGCGAGGTACTTGTGATCCATCCTGATTTTGAAACGAGCAAACGAAATCTCGTAGGCCATCTTGCAGAGTCATTCCTCCCAGCCCAAACGCCTTGCCGATTTCGATCCAGATCCCTCCCGTCCTCCAAGCCCGATCCAAATGTAGCATTGCAACCTGGAAGACACAGTCTCTGTCAGAACCAGACCGACTCTCCAAGATACTTACTCACCTAGTTCTCGCCATTCTGCGACTCGGAAGACTCAGACACTCGAGGATCCGGGTTCAGGTACCGAATCCGAATGCCATACGGCGTCCGGAGAACCTCCAAGATGGGCTGCTCGTCGCCAAAGATGCACTTGCCCAGCATCTTAACACCCTTCTTCTCGAATGCGGGCCACATCGTCATGAACGCCTGCTCATTTTCGTCGCGCCACTGAGTTAAAGAATCAAGCAGGGCGGGTATCTCAATGATGTCGGGGGAGCGCGGGCTCAGATCATCCTCTACGACGCCTCCAAAGTCGACGTTGCAAATGATGCTCTTGAGGTTGGGCAGGGTAAGCAGACTGCCAACGCCTCTGGGGTTGTCGCTGGCGAAGAAGCCAGGTGTGTTGAGATGGATCGTGCGGATGCAGTTGAGTACCAGAACCGCTTGCGGGGGCGGTAGAAGAAGGGTGTTGGTGAAGATGATGTTGTTCAGGCAGTCGGGGTAGCCGTAGCCCATGGTAGACTGGGGCCTGAACCTGTCAATCTCGGGAAGGACCCAGGCGTCGACGATGAGGTTCTGGGCAAGGTCTGCCGTGACCATGGGAAGGCGGATGAAGTGCTGATGGACGAGGCCGCGTGTGGCCCGGCTGATCTCGAGAGGAAGGTGGATGCTGTTGAAGCGGCACTTGTGGCTGTCGCACGTTTCAGGTGCGGCGTGCTCCCTGGCGTAATCGCGGAGGACGAATCTGGTATCAACGCGGGCGTCGTAGCTGAAGCACCACAAAGCCGGGGTCTCTTCGTCCTTCGCGTCTTGAATCAGTTGATCGATGATGAGAAGGAAAATGTCGAAAGACAACGACTGAGGGCCGGCTCTGCCGGGAATATTCTGGAACACAAAGCTGTTGAGTCTCGGTCGGCGCCTCATGGGAGCTTGAGTGGTTGCAAAACGCCAGTCTTGGCCGTCGACAGCCATTTTTGTCGTGTTTGCGCGAGGTAGTGAATTGCGAAGGAGATTTGGCACAATAGAGCATGAAATCGAGTGCTCAAGCTTTCGAGGAGAATGTTGGATCAGAGCAGAACCTTTTCGAGAGCAGTTGCTGGTGTTCGAGCTGGGGGGTTCACCTTCCGCAGGAGGAGATTCGGTTTGGAATGGGAGATGATTTTGAAAGAGGAGGGAAACCACTCTTATTGGTCGTCAAGTCTTGAAAAGCAAGAGTTCGTACTTATCGATCCGGAGTTTGGCGCTCTCTCCAAAGTTGTAGGTGAGGTGCTTCGTGAAAATGGAGGATTGCTGTTGAGGTGTTGTCTGAGGGATTGCAGGCCAACGAGAAGGAAGGAAGACCCAGATCAACTGAAATGGAAGGCAAGATATTTCTCCAAGGCCAGTTAGGCTCTTCCTTCCCAGAGGAGCGTCTGGAGTGTGAGTTTGAGCGGGCTCGAGACAGAGAAAAGGTCATGATAAAGCCCACCGGAAGCCTCAGCCAATTGAAGAGTAGTGTGGAGTTATGAACGAGGTGGGAAGTCATAAAAGGGGGATGAAAGAAATGAAAACTGGGATGAACGGGGCTCCATGCATACTGGGACAAGCGCAAAGATGTTTGGGATCATGGTCTGGGACCAAGTAGGACAAGAATTGCTTTGTGAAATACTGAAGCTTGGTATGTACTCAAGTTCTCAAGGACTTGATAAACGAGCATTTCTCTGCAGGATCTTCTCTTCGAGAGTGACATTGCTTAAAATACGAGTTATCAATCACATAAGTACCAGTCAGAGTATGCGGATGGATCGGTTGAACTCGACGTTCCGGTGCTGGCGCAAGGTGCAGTTCAGGGCATGTTAACTGAGCTCCTTAAATAACAAACTCAGAGACCTGCCTTTGCCGACGTATCGATGCCTATCTTTTGAGACTCCGGCAACATGAGGCAGCGACGAGCCTTCTCTTGTCCTCTTCCTATGACCGCTTTCCGTTTGCTGTTGTGCCGTGGACATGAGGATTCTGATACCAGGTCACTGAATGATCACCTCGGTCGGTAATAAATCTACGTGAACCGCCTAGAAATGTACACAATTGAGAGGGGGATTCATTCAGTTTTCCAAATTTCCACCATGATTAGAATGTGGAGTACCAGCGTTGCAGAGGTCAGATTCAAAAACCGTCGTAGATGGAGGTCAACAAGTCGGCGCTGGCCGGAGCGGATGTCGCCGCAAGAAACGTGTGGTAAATACTCATAATTGATGTCATGTACGCATTAAAATGTCCTGGTGTTCTTCTCACAGTACTCAAAATCAACACATTGTTACCGAACGCTCGGGGTTCGCACGGTTGAGCTTTCTCACAAAATGTTGTTGAGCTCTGATGGCAGCTCCTTTTTATGGGGCTTGTTTTGAAGAACGCCACGATGACAATTCCCTTGGCGTACATGCAAATGTAACCAACACGAAGACTTTTAAGGGGCCTCCTTGCCACTGTGTTTGGGGATACCGACGGAAATCAATAACCCCTCCATGCGGGGTTAGTCTCAGCACCACGCCGGTATGCTCGGTAGTTCGGTTAGATTGAATGAAGATCAGATGATGTGACGACATAAACAAGAATGAGCCGCCTCGTTTTCAGAGGGCATATTTTCCTGAAGAACCTCCCGCCCCGAGGGTTCCGCAAAAGTCCAATATCGCCTCGCGCAAAACCAACTTGTGTATCTCACTTCCAACCCTCAAAATAAAATGGCGTTCCCACTAAAGCAGCCCAAGACCCGACAGACGGCCTGTGGCGGTGATCTCCTCGCTCAGTCTCTCACGCACCTCGGTGCAACTACAGCATTCGGACTTCACGGTATTCACATTATTCGTGATTCGGAATGAAGCGCTAACAGTGCGAAGGTGGACATCTCGACCCCTTCCTCGTCGCCGCTGTTGAGGCCGACATCAAGCTCATCGACGTCCGACATGAGACCGTCGCTGTGCAGGCTGCCGAAGGCTGGGCAAAAGTCAAAGGCAACAACGTGCCGGGTGTTTGCTTCTTTACTGCCAACTCGGGCTTCGCCAACGCCTATCCTGGCTTGTGTACCGCCTTCGCCGACCGGTCCCCAGTGTTCTGTGTTACCAGCTCAGCTCCGCCCCGCGATGCGCATACCAATGCGCTGCAAGGCTTCCATGATCAAGTCACCCTGTCGAAGCCAGTGACCAAGTTCTGTTATCAAATCACCGAAGTCAGCGAGATTCCCCGAATTGTCAGTCTAGCGTGGCGAGCGACCACGTCGGGCGCGCCTGGACCGGTCTTGGTGGACATTCCGATTGATGTGCTGTCGACGCCAGTCGAGAGCATTTCGTCTGGGGGCCTTCTTTCCGGCTTGTCGTTGAACCCAGCCCCTCATCCTGAAGCCATTGAAAAGACACTTGGTCTCTGGAAAAACTCAAAGCGGCCTGTTATTATCGTTTCCACCGGCGCCGCCAGCGCTGTTGAGAATGTCACAAAGCTGGCAGAGGCAACAAACACGCCCATATTCCACTCGCCAAAGTACTCGACATCGATCAAGCGTTCTCATTCTCTGTTCGGTGGATCAGCCACGCAACTTGCGGTCTTGCGCTACCTCGGCGGTCAAGTCCCGGACTTTGTGCTCTTGCTGGGAGCTCGAACGGGTTTCTTGATGGGTGGTAGAAGTGGCGGAATCATCCCGAATGAAGGCGAAGCCAGTGTTGTACAAGTCGACCTAGACGGCGGGGAGATTGGGCGATCTCGGACTATTGATGTACAAGACCATCATCTTCTCTCCAGAATCTTGACTGACATGACTTCCTTAGGTCGGCATTGTCGCAGACGTTGGACAAGCGGCAGATGCGATGATAGCCGCAGCATCAAAGTCACCCTTCAAAGCAGCAGACGACTGGGTGGAGAAGACCATGGGTCTGAAGAGCTCTGCCATCGCCTCAGCCTCGAACGAAAAGGAGCCTGTGATTCTCCTCGAAAACAACAGACTGCATCCATATCATGCCGTCAAGAAGCTGTTTCAGTCGCTGCCAGAAGAGAGCATTGTCTGTGTTGATGGCGGTGAGGCTGGCGGATGGGCTCTTCAGTGCCTGAACGAGGCCAGACCCCGACTGTCTATGGTGACGACAGGCTACTTGGGGTGCCTTGGGAATGGCTGGGGATACTCGCTAGGTACGTCATTCGGCCCCGGAT
The DNA here is from genome assembly GCA_025328625.1 of Colletotrichum sp. SAR11_240. Taxonomy (NCBI): domain Eukaryota; kingdom Fungi; phylum Ascomycota; class Sordariomycetes; order Glomerellales; family Glomerellaceae; genus Colletotrichum; species Colletotrichum sp. SAR11_240. The sequence continues at coordinate 106,914 of JAKMXA010000029.1, forward strand.
TCAGTTCTACATAGCGGCTGACAATATTCAACAGGTGCTGCCGTGGCTTCTCCAGACACTTTGGTTGTCAACTTGCAGGGTGACGGCAGTGCAGGTTTCCACATCGGCGAGCTCGACACGTACGCCAAGTACGACTTGAACATACTCACTGTCATCGTCAACAACGCCGTCTGGGGTATGTCTCTGGCAGGACAGGAGATTATCTACGGTGACAAGACCCCGCAACGGCCTTGTATTGCGATGAACCCCAAGGTAAAATATGAGGTCGTCGCGCAAGGCTTTGGCTGCTTATCTGCTGTAGTCGATGTCCATCGTGATGACAGCTCTGAGAGTGATGGGTCCAAGACGTTGGAATCGCTGAAGCAGACTGTCGGTAGTCTGTCGAGCTCCAAGAGTCCAGGACTGCTCAATCTCAACGTTTCCGATGTGCCATATCAAGCGACCACGAAGGCCATGGTACGTCAACGCCTTCCGTCAAAGATAGTTTGCTGACTTGAGTTCCAGGTTGGGCAAAGTGATGATCCAAATATCATTGTCATCCCTTACTATGACAATGTGCCTAAACCGTATTACAAGGCCGGAACGCCCAAGACGGCGAATAGCAAGGCTGATGATAGCTTTGTTGAGGGTCACGGAACGATTGGATGACTGAACGTTCAAAAGGGGATTCCTGTGAAATTTAACCTACAATTTGTGAGATAGCAACATCATGTTGAGCGATACTTGCAAATAGGTGAACCTGAGTCCACCCCCTCCAGCGACCCTTCTCTGTTGCTGCCAAGTCTCATCGTCTCCGTTCGAGCTTACTTCCTCCTCAGGGGTCCTCCAACTCTTGCATCCAGGAAGAAGGATCCTTGGGCTGAGATCCCAGGGGTGAGGAGCATAGACAGAACCCCCTATGCCAACAAAATGTGAATCGACGGCAGCCTAGTTCGTCCATCTGGACCGGCACCTCGAGATCTCTTTGATCGGCATTTTCCCTTGGCCTCTTGGCTGTGGGGGCTCTAGGGGTCCTATCTCTTGCCCCGTGAAGTTGCTGGCTCGCCCTCACCCTCTTCTCTGGACCCCTAGGCTCATGTGACACTTCTAAGGCCGTGCCGGGTACAGGTATGGTCTCCAGATCGAGGTCAATAACCTCGTGGTCATCAACTTGGATGGACTCTTGGTTTTCATCCGTCATTGTGTCGCAAGCATCATTAGGCGAGATACCTGCCAGGTTTCCTGGAAATTCCAACAGGAAATCCTCTTCCTCCGAGTCGTAGACATCTGCTGGGCCAACGATTTTGTCGCTTTTGAGCTTTTTAGTGCGGCAACGTGTTTGTGGCGGCAGAGATTCGTCGATAATGAGATTGTCGCCGTCTTCAAAAAAGATGATACTAAACCTGATACCGCAGGCCTTTCCGAGCCTCTCAACAAACTTAACACAGGTCCCAGGGCGTTCTGGCATGCCGCAAGGCCCTCGCGAGACATGGACCTCCAACTCCAGCGGCGGTGTGCTTTCATGTTCGAGGCAGTTCTTTAGCTGGGCTAGAGTCTGGAGAGTGATTTGACCTCTTGGGATCTGGTAGTGCTGAAGAAATGCGTGTACAGCAAAGGCGGTCAGCTTCTTTTCGCAATGAGCCGCTGCCCAATTCCCTCTATCTTCCTCCCTAGCCTGGCGCCCATGACCGTCGTAGAAGGTTCGCATGTTGATGTCGAGGAGTTGCGCAAGGGTTTTGACGTGTTTAGTCCACTTGCGTGAGCATAGCCCAAAGTCGTTGAGAGCAGCGCGACGAGGTCGAAGCTTATCGCCACTTAGGCAAAGCTTAAGGATCTGCAGGCTTTCCTCAGATCTATATGCAAGGAAACCACATGTCTTCGGTGCAAAGCAAGCTCTTGCCTCGGATATCACCAGATCGCTGGTGCGAAATGTGACCCTAGCAAGCGACCTGAGTTCGCGTATAACACCGTCGAGGTTATGCATGTAAACTCCCTCTTTTGTACTTGGAACGATATTCCCTATGCTGACTTGTTGCATAGCAGACCTCTTATGAAGGTTGCGCCGGGACATGACCAAGACGTCGAAACTAGGAATGCCATCTCTCATGCTCTTGAAAAACAGATACTCGGGTTTCGTGTCGCGTGAATCAGTGTCTGGCGAAGACGGCTGTGTTGTTCTCCGTTCTGGCGTCATCTAGGTAGTTCGGGAGGATGGTTTCTATCAGCCTTGTTAGCATACCTAGGCACGAGAAAAGATGATGAGTGACTCTTGCAACAAGGTCTACCTGCCAATTAAGCCCTCGACATCAATGGTCGCCCAGCCACTCCTTCCTCAGACGAATCTTTTGGCTTTTCTTTTTTTTCCAATGTGTAGGTACCGAGACAACTTCAACGTTCTGGTGGTGTCAGCTTGTCGAGAGCAGATGAGGAAGGCAGCAGGTGGTGAAGTAAGGCGACGCCAGCCATCGACGAGCCAGGCTCATTCTCCCAGTGTTGAGTTTGATACGAGAGCTGCCGAAGTTGTCGAAACAAAAGAAAGCCGTCAAAATTTGACGGCGTGTCGTGGTAGGCGATGTTATTTCCCCCCAAAAGGACGAGCTTTGCGGGGAGGAGAGTTGGGTTGGTTCGACTGCACGGGAAGGAGCTATATTCGGCAGGTGGAGGGGGCTATCAAAAGCCGAATTAAAGATATCCCTCGACTTTGGACTTGGTGATCGATTTTGGGGTGCTGGGCATAAGAGCCCATTCCACGTTGGGTGCCATATGCCGAGAGCAGCCTTGACGACCTCGTCAAGACGCAAATGCCTACATTACGATATGCAAGATGCTCTCTAGCGATCAAGCTCGATGACAGTCCCATATCCGGTTTATCTCGTAAGAATGTTTTGTTCGACCTTCAGGGTGTACCTAAGTAACATTGATTGGACCCATGAAATGGTTCCGAAGCCGCAATCTTTCCGCACCAGTGCGGCACCGAGTGGCGTCCGGTCTAGGCAGGTTGTGGGGCCGAATTGTTAGCGGTACCTCCGACGGCCCCTTTAGCCGGACATGGGTGGCTGTTGCCTGGCACCTCTCTCCAAGGTGCCAAACCCTTGTGAATTCTTTGCGGCAACGACGACGACGCGATTTTAATTATAAAAACCTAACTGCAAGAACTCGTTTTGTCGACAAAGTCATCCAAGCTGGGGCTGGAGATATCGACACATTCTTCTTGACTGCCCCGACCACCATGGCTTCATCATCATCACAACCATCCTTCTGTCTCCTTACCCAGGGTCCTCTCGAGATCTTGTACGAGATTATCTCTCACTGCCAGCAGAATGACATCGTCTGCCTTTCTCTGACATCGCATCTTTTCCGAGACCTCACACGACCACTAATCCCCGCAAAACCTTCGCTGGTTTCCTGCGACCAATCCCTCACCAAAGAGCCACGGTTGGGTAGATGCGGCCAGCCCATTGGCGACGTCGATTATGACCCCTACATGCACCGTCGACGACGCCATCATTGCATTCTGCACAGCCGACCCGCCTGCGTCCGCCCGTGGTCCTGCGAGGAATATCCTCCTGGCCATGAAATTTGTCATAGAAAATGGTGCTCACACTGCGAGTGCATCACATGTCCTCTGTACCAAAGGCTTCGGGAATGGGCTGGAGATCTGAAATACTGCACCACATGCCGCAAGCTCACCAAGAGGGAGACAACCAAGAAGTACAAAGGAAGATGTAAGTTCCTCCCTCTCGCTAGTCGGCACTTGCAACCATTGCTAATCCCAAGTATTCAGGCCTTCACGGTCGTCCCAAAACCCGCAAAACTTCCAACAATCACTGGACAGCGAAAAAGGGTCAGTCGTATGGTCGCCGCTGGTGGAGGCGATGGGGGACTTCTGGCGTCGACTCTTGGGCTTACAACGAGGATAATCCAAGGACACCCGGTCAAATGATCAACGCCAGAGTGGTTTAGTCGGAGTCGGATCATGATATGACGTGAAGAACTGTAAGATATTTCATTGTAAAATACTAGCAAGCTGTTTTGGCTTTTTCTTGTTTCATCATCCAAGATTTTCTCCGGCACTCTTGAAGACTTGCCTAAACTTCTCCGGCACATCATACTTGCCCAGTACCAGCTCAACGAGCTTCAATCCCTTTAAGGCACGGAAAATCTCCGTGTCCAGAAGTTTATCCAGCTCGCTCCACGTCTCAATCCGATGACACTGCACAGGATAATCCTCCGGCGCCCCGAAGAACCTAGGCGCGTCAAGATACCGCCACGGCGCCAGGTCGTTGTAGGGCTCATCCAAGCCGTGGATGAGTCGTTCATAGGCGTATCCCTGGTTCTGTATGACGAAGATTGTAATGTCCAGCCGTTCTCGGACTATGGTACTGATCTCCTGCACCGTCATTTGTATGTTGCCGTCTCCGTCAATCAAGATGGTGTGTCCCTGCTTTGCCCTGTCGCGATATCCAAGACTGATGCCCAGTGCCGCAGGCAGCATGTGGCCGATGGAGAACCACATGCCCGACGATACTGCACGCGCGCCATGAGGCAAGACCATGTCACGGCCGCCGATGATGGGAGTTGCATTTCCGAGGATGAGTGTATCGTCGGGCTGGAGGTATCTGTTGAGCCGTTGATAGAGTCCTGTCTGCGTGATGGGGTCGTCTTCCCGTTCTTCTAAGGGCTTTGACACTTTGCGCCAGTCGCCGAGAAGCTGTACCTTTTCGTTCTCCGCTCCCGGTATTCTTAGTCCTTCTTGACGAAGGCTACCACACATGTTGGTCAAAACAGCTCTGGAATCGACGGTCACTCCATCAATGTTGTCTTTTCCGATGACGATGGTTTTCGCTGGGTCCGGAAGAACCTGCCAGCCCAATGTTTGGGTGTCGGAGAACATAGGACCCAAAGCCAGCACAACATCGGCCGTCGCCAAGTAGGGTAGCGTGTCAACTGCTCCTACAGGTCCAGAATGTACACCATAATAATTCGGAATGTCGTTGTCCACCATGCCAGCCCCGGAAGGTAGACTGAGCGTCGGGATGCCGGACTCCCGGATGAAGTTGTTGATCTCCGCCCGAGACTCTTGCATCCCCATCCCGCGATCCACTAATAACAGCGGCTGCTTCGCAGACATCAAACGGTTCAGGAGGATATTGGCTTGTTCTTTCGCAGCGTGTCTCGTGCCAGCTTGGGGAACCTGTAGATCGTCTCCAAGCCGGGCACCGTCAACTTCTACTCCGACAAGGTCACTAGGGAGCTCGATATAAACAGGTCGACTATGCCGTTTGGCTTCGCCGAGAACCCAATCCACCATCTCCGGCGCTGTGTCCGCATCGTCGAGCTTCGCCTGTGCCGCCGTGACCTTTGCAGCGATTTCACTGAAGACGTTTAGCCTAGTTGGGTTCGCGAGCGTGTGGTGTAGGTATCGTTGCTCGTGTTCCGCCATGTGGCTCATCCTCTTCTGCAATCTCGTCGCAGGCGTGCCGACAATATGCACAACGGGTACATGCTCCGCATAACTACCCGCGATGGCGTTCAGGGCCGACAACTCGCCGACACCGTACGTAGTCATCAGGGCGCCAAGACCCTGCGTTCGCGCGTAGCCATCGGCGGCGTATCCGGCATTGAGCTCGTTACAGTTTCCAATCCACTTCAGTCCGGCAGGTTTTACATGGTCTTGAGCTCTCAGGGTAAAGTCCCCTGGGACGCCAAACAGGGATTTGACATTTTGTTGGAAAAGCCGCGTGAAAAGATAGCGTGCGAGCGGCACCCTCTGGGGAAGCGGCATGTCGGTGCTTTCGTCTGTATTTGGGGACCTTGTTTCGGAGCAGCCTTCAACTCATTGACAGAGAGGGGCAAGATCGGACAACTGTCAGCATTGTGGTCAATACCAGGTACCCATGCCGACATCGGCTGGAGAAGACAAAACTCCATCAAATGACGTCATTGCTGATTTGGGGTTTGTTGTTGACGAAGAACCAATTGCCATGTCTGAAGGGCGGGTATTTGCCTTTCACGATATCACTTGATTTCCCGGGCTATAAAATTGGAGGGCTTCGTGGAGTGCCATTAGACTTCCCCTCCCCCTTTTCTTCTTCCTTACTCCCATTTTCGCTCAAATTCTCCTGGGCAAAGACCTCTTGTTGACAATAACGAAACCTGTCTTTGAGATTCAATTATTAAAATGGGATGAAGGTGCAGTCTCATGCGGTGCACGATGTACAAAAGTTCATCGACTTCGCCGTCGAATTGTCGGTCGCTCCCTAGGTATGTTGTTGGCACCATGAGTAACACGGGAGCTAGGCAGAACTTAGCCGCCTGGTTGCCTTCGGACTAGGCAACCATCATCAGACGGTAGCATAAAACGCTATGCTGCTCTCGCTGCTCTGGGTCGAAGCTCAATTCACACTAAGCCGACATGTCGACCTCAACTACCACATCGAGCAATTTAGACCCGGCAGCGGTCGCTGACTTTCATGGGACACTCAAACAATCGAAGCGCATCGTCGCCATCGTCGGTGCAGGTCTCTCGGCAGCCTCGGGTCTGGCGACGTTTAGACAAGCCAGTGGACCATGGACGAACCAGGACATGACACAAGTCGCATCGCCCGCCGGGTTTCGACACGATCCGGGCATGGTCTGGCAGTTTTACACCTATCGTCGACAGGAAGCACTTCGCGCGAAACCCAACCCAGCTCACTACGCCTTGGCTGAGCTTGCCCGCCGAGTTCCAGGCTTCATTACTCTCACCCAAAATGTCGACAACCTGAGTCAGCTTGCCGGGCATCCGGCTGATCAGATGAAAGAACTGCATGGGAATCTCTTCACCCTGTCTTGCTTCGACGGGGACGGGTGCGGGTATGTCGAGCGTGACAACTTTGAGACATCTCTTACCCCGGCACTTGACCCCTCCAAGGACGAGCATGCGGCTATGGGAAGCATCGACCCCAATAACAAGCCAAAGGCCAGCCCGGTTCTTCTTGCCGGCATCGCTCGGAAGCATGCACAGATCCTTGGGGACAAATACAAAGAGGAAACACCAACCATCCAGGACTTGACCGCCCTCAAGCCGCCGGAACAGCTCACCGCGAACCCAGTTGCCAACGTCCGCTTGACGTCCGGGCTGACCAAAGCAGACCTACCGCAATGCCCCAAGTGTAAGACCAACCTTCTCAGGCCAGGCGTCGTATGGTTTGGCGAACCTCTGGCCGTCGAAATTGTGGAAGAAACTGAAGCAGTCTTTGACGAGCCTGCGCCTATCGACCTCTGTCTTGTTATAGGCACTTCCAGTTCCGTTTGGCCCGCTGCTGGGTATGCTGAGATGGCCAAGAAGAAAGGCGCGAGAGTTGCAGTCATCAACATCCACTCAGACGATGCAAAGGGTATTCGACCGAACCAGGATTGGGTATTTGTTGGCGACGCCGCTATCGTTTTACCAGAGTTGCTGAAGCCTATTGTTGGCGAAATTGAGACGTAGGATATTCGGAAAGGTCTCAGCATATGCCTACCCAGCCCGTCCAACAATCCGCAATGTTTTCCAACCCAGTCGAAGTGCTATTCTTTACAGTGAAGTGATCATCATATAAAGTGGAGACGCACAACACGCCCAAAATGTTGCTGGCAGAATTACTAGCTGAGTTTTGAAGCTTGGCAGGTGAGGGAGCATTTGTAATCTCCATTTCTTCGAGCCTGTTTCAAAGACGGTTTTCATGAGCTGCAATGCAACTTGTGCACAAAATGCCCGTGAAGCTGAATTCAAATGACCAGGGCTGTTTGTAGGGTTGCATGGGTACGGTGTGGAGCTGGTCCTCTTCCGGATGAATCGGAGGGATCTCCCGGAGAGCTAGACAGGGGGGCTGGCGGTGAGATGTTCAACTGCCAATAAGAAGAACGACGGCTCGACCATCTCATGCACCTCGCCCGTAGACGACATGGGCTTTCTCGTTTGCGGTGCGAAATATCCACTTGATGCGGGGTCTTTGGGCACACCGACATCTGGCGACTTTTTTTTGGCCTGAAAGAAACACAACCACGACCCATCATCACAGGGTGAACGATCACGGCTCTCAGTACCGAATCAAGGCCACGATAGCTGAGTAAACAAACAAGAAGTCGCACATAAAAGCGAATAAAAATGGAGGTGGCCCACGCAAAGTCGCTGCAGGCGTTAAAGGCCAGCTTGCCAAGCGAGAACGCCTCTCCAGAGCGGGTGCGCCTCTGGCTCCTCCAGCTCCTGAGGCACCGCAAAATTGACCTTGTCGATGGGCCCATCTCCTTCGTCTGCCTGTGGAACGGCGCTGAGCTGCATTCCATGCACCCGAATCACGTCTTCGGATTCTTCATCTCCAAGGGTCTTGCTCCGCACAAGGCCAGCAACCTTGTCAGAGATATTACAGAATGTCTGGAGGTATGGGCTCACTCGCATGGAAACCCACTTCCCCAGTCCGGACCCCTTGCTGACGATGGTGGCACTGTCAAGGATTACCGCGCAAGGCGCGTCGCCTGTCGTGCGGCTGGCAAAGTCTGGGTCCCGGAGTCGGACTCCTGCCCAATTCCGGGCGCGGAGACCGAGCCCGACTTGATTGATCTTCCTTCGAGTACCGAAATCCCGAAGAATCGGACGGCCTCGGAAGATATTGCCACTACTTTATCACCGAATAATCCTGGCCTCTTACTTGGAGCAGCCCTATCCACCGTCATCGGCTTCGGAGTGCTAGCGTGGTGGAGAGTGCGTATTCATTCATGAAGAGAAAGAGATGAGAACACGACCTTAATGAGCAAAATGAATACGGGAATGGGAATCTAGAGGGAAAGTTTATGCGCAAATTATCTCTCATTTGTTGACAAAGTTCTACTTGGTGGTCCTTCATCCATATATATCTCAGCTCTTCGTAGCCTGGTCGTTTTCAACGGCGTGAGAAGTCGCAACTTCCATTGCAAACCCGAAAACACGAGCATACCAGCCTTGAGACCAGTAGCTAAGCTCCAGATTGTGCGGTGCTCCGCGTATGAGACTAGCGTCGACTTTCTTGCTCCCCTTGAAAGCCTTCGCATACTCTCGAAGGTCCTTTTCTGTCCCAAACCACAGCCCATCACGCTCGGCGAGGCCAATAGACAGGGGAACCTTGATTTCGGCCGCATATCTCTCGTTCCAAGTCGCCAAGAACTTGCCGTACAGGTCGACGATCTCGCGGAATGGCATAGGGCGGTCAAGAATAGCCGTGTTTTCTAGCATGGCAGGGTCAACTCCTCCAGGAACGAACATGATAGCATCTTTGGCTTCTTTCGGTATCGTGAAGAATTCCGGTGGATTATCTCCTATGCGCGCAGAACTAGGATCGCGGAAGTTCTTCGTGCCGTTCCCAAATCCTGAGATGCTGATGCCGGCGAGAGGATAAGCTGGCGACGTCTCTTTCGCGTGGAGTGCTGCAGCGACGCATGCTCCAGGTGTGCCCAAGGAATGGCAATGAAGGACGATTGAAGAACAATCGTTGGCAACGCCAAATACTTTCCAAATTGCCGGTAGAAGTTGCTGATGGAGAAGCTTGCCCCATTCTTCTTGGAAAGATGAGGTCTCGGGAATGTTGCCGACCGCGGTTGTCTGTTCGTATCCTGGTCTGTCAATCGCAATAAATGGGACTCCAGTAGCTGAGCTCATATGTCTGGCGCTGTACTCGTTGACGTCGAAGTATGCGCTGCAATAGCATCCCCCATGAAGGCCAACAATCAGAGGGCAGTATTTGGGTCGCGAGTGCCCGGGGCCTCGCGGCGGGATGTTGTGACGACCAGATATGGACGTGTTGTCAGGAAGGTCAAGTTTGAAGGTTTGCATGTCGTCGGTCGATGTCTATTACCTCATACAGTAAGCTCAGTACCTTCGCAGGAAACGCTTAAGTGCCGCAAAGTTGACTCACATAGATTTGCTTGCATCGGTCGGAACTTGCTGATGCAAAGAGAAAGACGAGCGTCACATGATGTTGCAACTACATTTCGACGGCAATATGTGGTTTAAGCGACCACCAACAGATACCACATGTGTCCTTTTAAAGTGTGATTTGACAGAAAGCCAAAAGTGTGGGCAGATTGCGTACAGCCTGGTCAAAATGGTCATCCTCGCTGCTGTGAGCTCGCTTTTCTTACCACAGAGACGCGCAGCCTCTGGCACCCCGGTCGATATGCTTCTTTTACTGTAGACAACCAACATCACCAACACCAGTTTTCTCCTAGTTGGGTTAGACTGCGCGGCCTCATGCAAATCCAACCAATCAACATGAAGAGCAAAGAGGGGAATGTGCATGTTCTCACCTCGGTTCGTTAGGCGGCATTACATTGTGCCATGTTTTCTCCTCCATGGACGGGTCCTTATCGCCAAAAATGATGCATGTAACCAGGGCATGGGACATGGGCTACGTAAATTTCAATCCGTTATCAATCCGAAGTAGCCCATTGAGTCCCTGCTCCAACGTTCTTTGTTCACCCACTTCATCTTTCTCCATAAGGTATCTTGTGATAAACTGCTTAGACAATTGTGTCACGGTGTAGCAATAGATCGTGGTGATTTCGACTATGGTGGAAACGCACCAAGTTCCCGGCAGTCCAAAAGGGGCCTCGCCAGAACGCGACCATGTCGCAACAACGCATTCACAAACCGACGAGAACGCGCCATCAACTGCAATTGACCAAGCAGATCCACATATAGAGGCTGATGACGCGACCTCTGTGGATGGCTACGAATCCGCCAGCAGTCGCGGTTCCAGCACAGCAACATCGCTTTCTTCTAGCGTCAGAGATTTCAATTTCGAAAATAGACGCCGATACCACAAGTATAAAGAAGGTCAATACCACTTTCCGAACGATGAACCGGAGCAAGAGCGCGAAGACATGAAACATCATATGATAGTTGCTCTATGTGATAGTAAACTACATAACGCACCTATCAACAGCCCTCAGAAAATTCTTGACATTGGTACAGGTACTGGAATATGGGCTATCGAGAGTGAGTGACGCGCTTTTCTCTTCCTGCTTCATCATTATTAACGTCTAGCGGTGGGTGAAACGTACCCTGAGGCTGATATTGAGGGCATTGATTTGAGCCCAATTCAGCCGCAATTTGTGCCTCCAAATGTTCGCTTCATTGTGGATGATGCTGAGGCACGATGGCTATATGCAAATGATTCTGTCGACTATATACATCTCCGTCACATGGCGCCATCTATCAAAGACTGGCCTAAGTTGTTGAGCCAGGCCTACAGGTAAGCCCAATTGATGAATCGTCAATTCTTCGACATTTCTCTCCTCAAATTCTGACCCACATAACCAGGGCTCTTAAGCCGGGTGCTTGGCTGGAGATTCAAGACATAGTGCCCGAATGCAAGTGCGATGACGGCACCATGCCACCGGGACAACAGTATGCGCCCGCAAAGATGATGGATCTGATCAAAGATGGAATTGCGCAGTTTGGTGTAGATTTGAGGGCAGGAAAAAGCCATGAGGGCCGAATCAAGGCTGCTGGCTTCCAGAATCTGGTCCACGACACCAAGAAGGTTCCTGTTGGCACTTGGCCAAAGGACTCTCGCTTGAGGTCCATCGGATCTTACGCCCGCGCAGTCATCTATGACGGGTTGCATGGTAACACCATTGGGCCTTTTACCAGAGGATTAGGGTGGAATCCAGTGGAAGTAGAGGTTTTCCTTGTCCAATGTCGTAAAGAGATGTTGGATGACAGCATCCATCCCTACATCTTCTATCACTCTTACTCGGCACAAAAGCCGCTGGCAAAAGAGTGACGACTTGGCGGGGTTTGATAAATTGAGTGTTCCCTTGAAGGATGAGTTTCAATATGGGGGGCTCTCTATCAATAAGGAGGACTTGGAGTCGAAACAAGTCTGTCTGTAACCCTTTCCTAAATGATTGCGCCAATGTTGATAGAGGGGTTCTTGCATTTCAAACCAGATGACTCTTCTCAGCTATATTTGTTGTAAAATGATGAAACCGAAGGCTTTGATGTCGAAGAAGGCAAAATCGCAATCCCAAAAGTTCTTGCTAATCTTCGTTGTTCTTGAAGACCGTGTCCACGGTTTGCGACCCATGAACATATTTTTCTGGGTGACCTCTACGCAAAGTATTTTCAGAGACTGTCATCTGACAATCTTCACTATTATCTACGGGTAGATGCAGTAGACGACGGAGCCAAGGGCCTCGGCCCCAATTGTAATCTGCGGTATCCCGTCGACAAACGGATCAAGCGCAGAACGTCCGACGACAAAATCTGTTCTTTTATTTCACCGCTCCTCCTCGCTGCTCAAAGATTTTTCTATCTTTCTAGAAGACATTGTGTCTCGAGCAGCTCTTCCACCCCCAATTTTGCCGAGAAACATCTTTCGTGCAGCCAAGATCCTGGCCATCAAGGCTGCACACGTACAATGGCCCACGCTGAGCTTTCATCTTCCTATCGTCGGTACAAGACCAAGACCGATCAGGCACTCGGTTGGGTGATTACCACCGCGGGAGAGCTGAGTGGTGTCAAGAACGTTTCACAGTCACACAAAGTACTGGAGCTGGTAGACATGGCGCAGATATGCGCAGCAGCTGGGCAGATCATGCCGGAGAGTAGGAAATCAGCACTTCGAGAGGCTCTTGCACTTCGTCGCCGTTGTGCGAAATGGTTCCAGCATCACGGTTCTCCCGCAGCAAACTCTGCTCATGCCTTCTTCAACGACAAGTTGCAGCAGATTCTTGACTGCTTTCCCGCCTCTGCACCTGCACGACCTCTTGAGAAGTTGACCCCCATCGAGGACGATCACATCATGGAGCTCATCTGTCTCTTCAACGATGCTCGTGACGTCCGCAACTTCCTCAAGCGTACTTGGACAAGGTACGCTGAACGGAAGACCGATCTTGTAACCGTCAGTCTGGTAACTCAGGCCTCCTTCCAACACTTAACAGATCTCGAACTCGACTTCTCGCGGGGTTATCGCTTTGGTTTCCTCGACATCATGTTTGGAACTCTGTACACATTTTGTGCACTGGGAGAGGCAAAGCATTGGCTGGTGATGCCGACCGAGACCGAGGCCAAAGCATTTGCGTACGACAACATGCAGCGGATCACAAGGTCTGGATGGATACCGACGCCCGAAATTGATGATTGGCTCATGTCAGACACACTTGGCATGCTGGACTCCATTGCGGATGTTCTCTCAAAAGGCGGGCAGCCAACAGAAGATGCGCTCAGGCCAGTGTTGTCCAAGTGCTCGACGAACGCCGAGCATTTTCTTCCCGACACACGCCGTCTCGCTCGACTCCACATTGAGTCTACGGCAATGCAACCATCCTTTGCTCGAGTGGATCTTCTCGCCACTCGTCTCAGAGAGACAATACAACGCACCCGGATCAGGATGAGTACCGCGGCTATGTGTCGTACATTCCTCGACCTCTACACCATCAGTGGTCTGCACTCCCTTGTTGAGTCTGATCTGAAGCAATTCATGAGCCATCGTTCGATACAGCATCTGATAGAGATCGACAAGAGTTCTGGCATTCAGGATTCTTTGATGAAAGCTCATCTTGACGCTCTCTTTCCGCCTATCAACTCAGATCAGAAAAAACTCTCTGTCCGCAATCCGTTGTTTCTAGGATCTGTTCTGAGTTCTCTGGTTTTGAAACTGAACAGTTCGGAGCTCAGTCTGGTGAACAAAAGCGGATCGCTGATGGCCGCGGCGCATTTGTACAATGCTCTTCGCGTTTTCAATCCCCAGACTATGTCGCGCTGGCACGACCTGGACCTCTTGATCGAGCTGCAGAAGGAGCCTATGTTTGCCCCCGAGCCGCCAACCGAGTTCGCTCAATGCGTCAGTAGATTCTGGATAGCTCAAGGGCTCAAGCCGTCGGAGATTGTGTCAGCTCGAATGACGTCCCGAAGACTGGCCCTTGCATCTGGACGTAAATATCCAACCGAACTATATGAGAAGCGTTTGGCAGGTTTGAAAAGGGGCTCCGGGGTGAGAAGAGAGCTTCGGACTTTGGCGGAGGGGCTTGATCCCCTGAAGAACACCCCAGGCAAGCGGCGCGAGTTGCGACTGGCACCGCTATTGCAACATCTTCACTGGATGCGATGCATTACCGGTGGATGGAAGCTATCAATGGACGAGAAGACGGTACGAGGGGCTGTCGAGACAGATCTGGGAAAACGTCTTGGTCGCGGTCAATCTCCTCCCCGAGCAAGTGATCTACCCGTTGTCGTCTGGCTTGGTCAACTGGAGAAGATGATCCAAGCTGAGACACCAAGCTTGTTCTTTGGCTTCACAGAATTGGAACAAATTGTGCTCGATAGTCTCGGCTCTCTTGCATCGACCGGGGCGGTAGCTCGCGCCTTTGAACAGCCCGGCAGTGCCCTTGCGTCGTGGGAAAAGAGCATGCCATCTGATAGATCGCTCCTCGAATCTGAGCATAAAAGGTGGTTGGGTTGGTGCAGGTAAGTTTCTCATCTCCCGTGCTCCGAGCTAAATTACGTTTGCTCATATCATCCTTGTAGCAAATTGGGTATCACAGTGCCATCCAGGCTTGTAGAAGGCACACCAACACGAACCCACTGAGATCTACCTGTGCAAGGTCTTCTGCTATACCAGTACCTGCAGATTTAACGAACTTGAGTTTATTTTAGTCTAGAAGTATGTATTTTTGACACTATTAGATCGAAGAATAGCATCTCGCTTCTTATGACTTTGTCATTTGAGCAAAGTTAACCTAAGAAATGGCATCATACTGAGTTACACTAATAAAATCATAGCCTATTGAAATCTACTTTACCACAACATTGTTTACTTCAGATCATGACTGAAGACACTTTGGAATCCCAATTCTTGTTGTCTCTCGTGTTGATCCGGATTCCTCAGTCATCATGCATTCCGACGCATCTTTCCAGACATGTTCCCAATCTAACAGTGATCCCTGAGGTAGCTACGAGAAGCTGCAAAGACGACAGCAGTTGATCGCCGTTTTCAATGTTGACTTTTTAGCACAGTTCATGCAGATTCGCCTTTTCAAATGAAGTAAGTCTTCTCAACTACGAAACTCCGTAGTTCCTTCTTTTGTCGTTCTGGCCGATTAGGACCTTCCTAGTTGTGTTGGTTGCACCTCGATTACAGCAAGTCCTTCCCTCACCTCTTTCCTTGGATAAGACCTCATCGAGAGGGTATAAATTCCAGGCTTCTAGCCATCTGTCCCCTGGTTCCTTCTGACCTCGTTCACCGCAGAAATACTCGTCTCAACCGATCGTCAATGCTTCAAAGGTTTGCAACATTTATCCATTCTTCAAGCTACTTGGATACATGCTCAAATCAACTTGACTTAACCTTAAGTCATAAAACCAAAACAAGGCTATTTGGTACTGAACTTCAAACTTGCCTTCCTCACGTCAAACTTACCTTCCTCGCGTCATACTTTCCTTCTTCACGACGCTCTTGCCTCACACTTACGGCACAATTCATGATGGAGTTCGTGCCGACTCAAGATCTTGTGGTAGCGCGTTATGCCACTGAAGTCACGCGAATCGAGGATTTTGCCGAGCAAGATGTCAAAGGCTGGCTGACAATCAACCGCTCAGGGCGAGATGGCGGGCGGACCCCATGGGCCCTTCGTATTCTTCCGGACTATATCGACGAGATCAACAGCAATTTCCCTCGAGCTCTGATTGCCATAGAGAACAGCAGAAATGTTGGCTGCATCAATGGGA
This sequence comes from Colletotrichum sp. SAR11_240, assembly GCA_025328625.1. Taxonomy (NCBI): domain Eukaryota; kingdom Fungi; phylum Ascomycota; class Sordariomycetes; order Glomerellales; family Glomerellaceae; genus Colletotrichum; species Colletotrichum sp. SAR11_240. The sequence goes on from JAKMXA010000029.1 coordinate 122,620, forward strand.
TTGCCATGCTCGAGACGAGGGATAAAATCACGACTATTGGCAGCATTGACCGTCCGCGCAAGTTGTATCGGGCAATTCACGGCGGACAACCTGGAGATGGAATCAAGTCCAGATTGGGTTGTGGGAGTGATGCGGTTTTCTTCCATCACTATCTCCGGCGACACTTGAGATGGTAAAGTCGAGAACCAAGCCCATTTCTTTCTGCGACTGATGACCTTAAAAAGGCTGTTCGAATCGCTGCAATCTACGTTGCGAAGGGGTTTTCCGATGTCCGAATCATCAAATTTAGCGCTCAGGGGCCTGGTTGGAAACACAACGTGAATCGAATGTGGAACCCCCGAGAGCTGGCGAGAACGCTGAGCCCGAGTGACGACAAGGATTATTTGGATAACGAGGTGCTCATTGAGCACTCCATTCCGAAGGATAGTATTGTTGAGACATACAGATGGCAAGAGCACAAGGCGCAATTGGACCCGGGCGGCGGGATTGAAGCAGACGCAAGAGCAGTTCAGTCGACACGAGACAAGATCAAGATGGATCGCCAAGAAAAGGCGCGGAAGCTTCGCGAGGACAAGAACAAGAAAGCTGCCGAGGAGACCGGGACGAGGGGTGAAGCCGAAGCTCAAGACGATCCGGGACCACGGCATGATGCGGAAGAATCTGACAAAAAGCGAAAAGCCAATGACGATGACGAAGAGGGCGAGGAACCTTCTCCCGTTGCGGCGAGACGCAAGCGCTTCAAAGTTGGGCAGAAGATGACTGCAAACTCAAGCCTTTAAGGTGCATCGGAAAGTCGCAGCCATGAGGGAGAGGATGGAAGGCAGCGGTGCCACTGTTGGATCAATTACGGGTTTTCTTCTTTCCTATGTCTGTCTGCCTTCTTTGCGCCGTATAGGGCGCTTCGTTACAGGTGAAGGGGGCGCGCAATTCCAGCAACACCTGGCATGGTCACTAGCATAATGCGATATTATGGAGCCAATTTCTATCATCATTCGTCTTGAACATGCCCATGCCAATGAATTTGACTTCATACGATGTTCATGAAAGGCGAGTAACCATTTCGGCTAAATACTTCCAAGAAACACAATTGGAAGACACGGAGGCATGTGCAGATCTATGCTGCGTCCTACAAGTTTCACCTCTGATGTGAGTGAGTGTACACACATTTCACCTTAGACGTGCATACGCGTGTTCGGTAATGCGCAAGTCTCAAGTAGATTCGCTCAGAGCTCACATCAGGGTCTTGCTTAAACTCAAATAGGCATATTGTCTTGGTAACTGACTCGAGTTAGGTCTGAGACGCCTGATCTCGTCCATGAAATCTATTGAGACCCTTGCACGGCTTCTAAGAAAGTCTATTTAGTGGCTATGAGACGAACTGGAACCCATCAACGAGTCAGGTTGTTTGAGATGCCTTACGAAGTAGCAGCAGTTATAAAATGTCTCCTATGCCTCGACTTGATCGACAAAGACTCTTTTCTCGAGCACTATTGGCACAGTCGTCTCATCTTGGTCACTCACTCGTTCATCCGATACACCGTCTCAAAAATGCAGCTGTCCACCCTCTTTTCAATCGTTCTCCCTCTGGCCCTGGCTTCCCAGGCAGCTGCCCAGAAGTCTTTCTGCAGAGCTGCTGTCGACAGCAGTGTGAGTAGCAATACCCTTCCGCACTCCGTTTATCTATCTGACATGCTGTAGGGCGATTTCAGCGGATGCACGAGTATTAGGGGCGTCTGCACAACTGCTTGCCCGCGCGAAGTACGTTCCTCCAAACGCGCGGTCCCTGCCTGCGATCCAATGGAGGAAGGAAAAGAAACCTGGCTAACCAGCATTCTCCCCAATAGTGCGGTGCTGCATTCAAGTTGCAGAGCGTCAACGTCGGCGAAGGTGCTTGTGCTTGCTTCTGTACCAAGTAAATGGCGCACTGAGTTATTGTTCTGTTTAAATTTGCCATAGTCCATAGCGTGGCATCTGCTATACAGTATTATTTTGTATATCACCGCTCAAAAACCATCACTTGGCGTGTTCCGTCAAAGTTTCCCTTTGCTTCCCGCGTAAGCTTTCACCTCAGGGCTGCTGAAAGTGGCTAACATCTTCTCCTAAATCACTGGCATTGCGATGGCTTGATTGAGGTCAAATCGGTATTTCGGTGGATGCGATCACCCTCTTCGTTCAGTCATTGATAGATGCCGTAATAGCGATTCGTCAGCCGGGTGTGGTCCGCAGCGATGGTACGGCGCCAGTCATATCATGAGTTGCTCTCCCTCGATGAAGTGTTCCTTCCATACCTTAGTTAACCAACCAATCAACCAATCGTCTGTGAGCTGCGTTCAGGCGTTTTGAGCGCCAGATTGTGCTTGCCGATTCCTTCTGCAGATATGACTCTGCGTGTGTGGGCTGGATCTGGCGCCACAAAATAGGGAAGATGTCATGACAAAAGCCGGCATTTAGCTGTTACAATAATCCTCCAGTAGGCTTGGCAACCCTTCATGGGCTCAAGGGCAGATAGATGGACAGAAGAATAATGTTGAACTGGATAGGTTTCTTTTGAACTCGAGGATGAGGGAACTTGAGAGAAAGGAGCATGATCCCAGTCTTGCCCACACTAGTTAATGGGAGGTTGAGGTTCCCTTAGATTCCTGACAAGCCCAAGGGGAAAAGTACGATTGGCCCGTTGTTGCCAGTCAGTGATATAGCAACCAACCACCTTCCCAAGTACGGTATGTTGTGACGGGCTTGGGGCAATGGCCGAAGTCGATAATGCATCACGCACGGTGTATGAGGTGTGAATCATCAATCAACTCAAGCATTCAGATCAAGCGGCATACTCAGTGGCTTCACACATCTCTACTTCCAAAAACGTCATCATGCTCAGCAGATGATCGCCGCACCCTGAACAGATTGCCAGGTCTTGCGGGATAGTATAGACAGGGGAACTCTCCAGCAAGGCCATCATCGGTGATGTGGTAGTGTTGCAAAACAAAGCGAGTGGCATCTTCTTCCGATCTCATGAACTGCCTGTGTGGTTGTTTGTGAACTTTCACCAATCTAGATGCGCGCAAGGTATGCTCGAGGGGGCCGAGATCATGACCTTCAGGCGGACTGCGGCAACGATCTCTTCGGTGCGCTCCATTTCTGTCTCGTAGTCAATTGCTGCGATCTGGGCTCTGGCATCTTCAACAGCAGCAGGACCATACGCTTCCAACAATGTCGGGAGAAAGTCGTTCAGTACTTTTTGCTGCTTCTTTCGGACTTTGTCCCAGATGGCTCGCAGCGAGTTTCTCAGTTCTTCGTACTTTGCCTTGCGCTCCGACGTCGTCATAAGACCATATCGCGAGATGAGGAGACTTCCGGTGAAGTTCTGGAGGGCGCGACTGTACAGGTGATCCCAACTTTGTCTATGGAATTCAAAGATTATGGATACAGCTATTGCAGAGGTTAGTGCGGTGGCCTAGTAAGAGCAAGGGTAGACTTGCCTACTTGAGGAGATTTTGTCGCTGCCTCGATGTCCTCCGAGGTGAAATGGGGAGGGAAAGTGGTGAAAGGCATTGTGATCGGTGTGCTCCTTCACAGCTCGATTGAATGTGCAAAACGTCAAGCAGCGCAGGCAGGTCAAGCAGCGCAGGCAGTCTTGTCGGGGACAGCGCAAACGGAGACTTGCGGACTTATCATGCTAGACCAGAGTCGGTGTGTGGGCTGAAGCGAGAGGGGCAGTGGCTTGGATTTTACCGTCAGCATCGGTAGAAATATTTGACGTAAAAAGTACTAACTTGAAGCGAAGTAATGACGATACTTGAATCCGGGGTGAAAGTTTGACTTCGTACGGATTGTTACGCGTTGAAGGTATTCTGGGGTTGAACTGATTCGACGGGAACTGAGACCAGCTGTCGGGAATGAGCGCCTCAATGTGTAGCAGCATCCAAGGGAAGGATTTTTCGCTTCAATTCCTTGTGACTTCTTTTTTAAATCAGATATGGGGACAGTAGATGCGATTGAAACCGGTGAAGTGCGTTACCTTGGTTGAGGTTTGTCAGGGTCGAGGCCGAAACTTCCCTGTGAGAAATCAGACGCGCTTTTGGGCTTCGGTACGGCGATTCGTCGATGCGTCGATGTAACTAGGAAGCTTCCGTAAAAGTTTTCAGGTGTTGGAGAGCTTATCGTTCATAGTCTTTAGGTCAGGCTCGTGGTCAAAATTGACTGAAAGTCTGGCTATGTGTTGAGGGAACTCAGCAGAGCAATAGTGAGATCGAGCGCAATTTGTGGTGACAACAATCCGCTTGAACGAATAAGGCAGACGTACGCTCAAAACTTACGATCTTGGCGTCTTCATCAAGCTCTGAGTCGCAAATGATGATTTTCTCGATGGCGAGAGCGCCAGGCTGAGAGGTTGGGTTGAGCTTGCGTGGCTCGGGCGGGTATATTTTAGAGAGCGTTGGCTCTTCGCTTGAAGTGGTTTTTTGATGATTGTCTTCTCTGGGAAAGAAGAGATCTCAACTTCTTTCCCAATTATTGACCTGCTGTGTGGTTGGGCGGCAGCATTCCATGAAGAGGGTCGCCAGCTTGACTGGAGTGCCCAGGCGGAGTCTATGATCCACCACCAATCTGCGAAACCAAGCCTCCGGAGGTTCGCTAGTCCCAAGTGTAGTGAAAAATTTCCTGCGCTACTCACATTTCACTTAGTCATAAAGGTAAGTTCAATGCTGAAAGATTTTACCTTAATACGCTCAGGTGCAAACAAGCAAGTGCGCGCAAACAAAGGAGCAAATGAGTAGGATATGATAGAAAGCATCTAATCACGCACTTCTTCTTTAATTTCATGCAGCATAAAGCCATGTAGGCATAACACACATACAATCGTCATGTCTGCTAGTGTAGGTGTGTGCAATTGATAAGCTGCTAGCATGGTATGCCTGGGAATAGACGAGGTAAATGACCTGCCTCCTTAAGACCAAGACGCTTGGAAACACAAGGTTCTTCGACATTTTTCAATCCTGTCATCAGAATAACTACTCACTTGGTTTTACTGTTACATAAAACACTGCTCAGGTTGCCTGTCAACCTGGTGGCCCTTTTCTCTGAGTGACGATTGGAAATAGCTGAAAGTACTTGAATACAGCTTCTTTCGAGCCAAGTCCACGTCGAGATCCCTTGGTGATTCCGCGCAATTCTGAAATGCCCAAGTTTGCGTGGCGCCAGAAATCTGACGAGAACGACTTCATATGACAAACTTCGTGTAAAGGATCATATACTGGGATTTGTTTTCATGACGAGACTCGTTTGGATGAAAAACATCGTGCGGACCTATCTAAGGCGTTTGTTCCGAATCCCGTCCGAAATAGCCATTCATATGGGCCATACTGCATCCTTCGCACAGCACCAAATTCCTCACGTCCCATTTGCGACGCCCAACACCTCTGCAAAAATTCATCACTAAGTTGCAAAGTTTTCTCTGTTCCTCGTAATGCTTTTGGTGTAATTGTGATTCCGGTTCGTGTACGTTCTCGAGTACAAATCTTATGACGAAGTCTACCCAGTTGCTCGAAAAGGGGCTCGAGGTGCTGCGCTGCACTATTTGAAGTACGCACACTGGACAGTCTCCGAGATCATCGGTAATATCGCGTTTGACTTCCTCGATCCTATCGCATTCAAAGTCAGAGAAATCGTTAACGTAACTTTCATAGCAGGTGTCGTACTCTCTTGCATGCATTTTGTCGACGGGATCTCGCCGTCTCTGAGCATTTCGATACGGAAACATAGTTTCCGGACGCTTTTGGTTGTTTTTCTCAGTCATTAAATCGCTTGATGAATGTGTCGCGATTATGAACTGGGGGGTCAGATAGAGGCCATGCGCACTATGCCCTGACCCTAGTTAATCGGTTCCAATTCGAGGCTTTTGTGCCCACGTTTTCAGCCCGTAAGTTTCATCTTGAATGACAGTTCAGCCATTGAGTGTATGGTTATTGACTTTTATCATCAAGGTGATGCCGCGCCCGGCGGTGAAAGTCAATACGGTCTCTTCTAAGGGCGAAAACCTGCTTGGTCGGAAATCTCAGTTGATCCTTCAGAAGGATTAAGGTATGGATACTTTAAGTCACCTCAAACGCATTGGCAAAGGTTTCGCCGTTCGGTGGCGTGCCACTTGAAAACTTTTACGCAGTTTTGGGGCATGTATGAGGACCTGGATGGTCGACGGCGTTGTCATCGGGGTGGACAATTAATCGGCACAGACTGGACATGCTCAACCTGAAGATTCAGACTAATCTTTCCCGGTATCGATGAGTTTCTAGAGGTGAGTTCTTTAGATGAAAATTCTGTATCCAGTATGGAAGCTTGCTTCACAAACAGAGGGTTTCCCAATGCGCTGTTTGTGCAGGTGTTTAAATATATTCTGTAGAGTTTTGGTAAGGTAATTAGCTGAGCCAAACTGACGTCCTCGGTCACGGAATGCATTGAGAAAGTTTCAAGGAACAGCTGGCGCAGGATCATGGTACGCGTCTCTCGAGTTTCTCCACAATCGTGGGCAACCTCCGATGGCCCCGAAAGTAGCCCAACGGCTCGCACGTTGTTTACCCCGGCATGCTCCCGAACGACCAAGACCTGCGAGTTGACCGAGATTCCCTTTACCGTTCACAATTGCATTTTTGCCCGAGTTCCCAGAGCCGCCCGGCGATGTCCGAAAAGCCGAATGGGACGTCATGACTCGGTGTTGACTCTTGGCCAATCGGGTTCCTTGCTGCGACTGAGTCGTAGAGCCGGGGTATGGAGAACACAGATACTGATCAGCGGAAGCTTGGCGCTAAAATACACTTATGCTTAAGTTTATTCCGAGTTGACTGACTTGTGACTCCCTTCCCAAGCTTGATTCGAAACCTACGTAGATAACAAAGTCGAAAATGTCTCTGAGAGTCACGATATAGGGAAACCAGAGGTGGCTCGAAGCCAAGAAGATATCTCCAGGCTCTGTCCCAAATTAACACCCATCCATGCCGTGGGAGATTACGGAGCGTGGATATCCATCGGCCATGCTCCGAATCTGGACAATTTCGGTCCTCTTTGGGCTGCAGCGGAGATCCGGCACGTTACCCGCGAGCCTCAATTGGTAGAACCAAGAAGCTTCTCCGAGGGCCTTAAGCCTCACAAGTGGAGGAGGCTGCGTGGTGGCCCACTGCGGGCCGGATCACGTTCCGCTTGACAAAGAGATTTGTGAGTTGGAAGTTGGGAGGAAGGTAGAGCGCGAACAGTGACCATGGGCAATTCGTTTATAACACCACGAGATTCCCGTGGGAAGCTGCGTATATGTCTCATGTTGTCTCTGTGAAACCAGCCTCAGTCCGTCGCAGCTTTCTCCCATTGCCCAAGAGGCGTCCATTCTTTTCTACGCTTCCATTCTCCCTGACCACTGTCATTCTTTCTTCCAAATCGACGACCAGGTAGCCTGTCGCAGGTTTACACTTCTTTCCCTCCTCCCGTCGCAATGCTTAGGCACGCACTCATCGCCATTCTTGGCGTGACTGTTGCTGTTTCCGCCGCACCGCCGAATATTCGCTCTCTTGCAGCCGACGACGTCGTCATTCTCCGCACCGATGGAACCTCTCAAATCATGAAGGCTGCCGAATTCGACGCCCTCGAAGCGGCTACCGTCGCTCCTGCACCGATCGAGTCTTACAATCAAACCAGCGTCCCCGGTATCTCTCGTCGCGGCTGCGAGGAGAGCACTGAGGTCCAGGTCCTCTCCGACGAAGAGTTCGTCGATTGGGACGTGGCCATTTCCCCGGTTGTTGCTTCGAAGGGTAACTCAGTCGGAGTCTCAGTCACACAGGGGTACAAGCTCGCCAACCGCCTGACAGTCAAACACGAAATCAAGTTCGGCGGCAAAAAGATCATCAGTGTTTCCCTGAACAAGAACTTGGACATGACCTGGACTACCACGCAGAAGACTTCTCTCAGTTTCAGCGTGCCCGACGGACAGTACGGTGTCGTTGTCAGCCAGCCCTACGTCCGCCGTGTTCAGGGCAATCTGCTGAGTGGCTGCACTGATGGCCCCACCGTTGATCCCTTTACGGTCGACACGTATGAGAGTCAGGCATATGACGACCTGGCTTGGGTCAAAGGCATCATTCGTCTCTGCAGCAGCGACACTTATCCCATCCCTTACTGCATTGGTGAGGGTCACCACGAGTAATAGTAGACTACAACTATGCGAGCGCTCCTGTGCGTTTATCAACTGGAACCTTGGCACAAACAACGGTAGAGACGCACCACCTGCATCGCGCAAAGTGCAATTTAGATACCCATTCCGTAGCATGAAGTACGTCTGATAATTTGTCATTTCCTCATGTTCAGTGATTGGAGTTAACGTTTGCATTGCTAAACAGAGAGTTCTTTCCTCGCCTCGAAGTGTCAATGAGAAATCACCTAGCCCACCCCATTTTGTTTCCCTTGACGATAGCTGCCTCATCATCGTCTCTAGAAGCATTGTCGCATTCTACATGCGTCTCATAAGTTCGCTGCACAAATATGCGTCCATTGATATGACTGCTTTCATGCATGTCGTCCAAGGGTATTGACTCCGTGACCATAGTCGTCCTTGACACCATGTCGTGACCACGACTGTTTAGGACACCAGCAGTTCCCGCACTATGCCCACCGTATCTCTGACTGGTCTGTTTCCCGGAGTGATATTTCTTGATTCCTCGGGTAAGGAGTGCCTTTAGGGGCGGCAGACATCCAACTATAACTGCTGTAGCAGTCTCAACCGCACCCCATATCGCAAGACCTACGAGGTCAACTGTTCCCCCCTTGATGACCTGCGTCATACGGACCAGGGCAACGCAGATGATAATCAGAGCCAAGCTGAACGCAACTGCGAGCCCGATCTTCTTTTTTCTGTCGAGTTGTAACGATGGCAATACTGCAATAGGCAAAGCCATGATCATGACGTCCGTGGTAATATCGACAGTCGTAGAGTAAAGGACATTGAATCGTTGCATCCATATCTCCTTGGGCGAGTTGCATTTTCCTACAACATTATGTCAGTAACAAATCTTATGAGTAATACAGCCCTCCCCTGTATTCAACTATGATTAAGAACGTACCTGCTCGGAAGTAATCGGACGGCGGGCTGCACGTTAGTGTGCTTGCCAACCAACAGCCGATATAGGCCAGTGTGGCAAATACAGCAACAAAATACCAGAGTCGACGATGAATGGTAAACGGCCGCACCAACCGGAAGAAGACAGCCATGAAACTAGCCTTCACTGACCAAAGTACGGTCCAAAATAGTTTGATGATGGGGAATTGCCAACGTGTCAGATCTTCTGTTTGGGTGGCCGCCTCAGCCGTGACTGGAATTCTCCCAGCTGTGAGATATGTGGTGTACCAGAGAGAGTCCATTTGTTTTGTTTGAAGGCTGGCCATGGTGAGGAGACACATCCAGGCCCATATGATCCAGTAATCGTCGGGGAGTAAAGAATGATTTTGGCGCCAGCGCACTGTGAGACGCAGCACAACAAAAAAGGTGGCAACGGAGAAACAAATCCAGACGATGGCCAGAAGACTGTGGGGGTCGACATGATGGGCCGCTCCCTTTAAGGGTGCATCTGTGTTCGTATTGGAGACCGACATTGTGCGTTGCAAAGGAGGGACAGAGAGAAGGAGGAAGTTTCACTCGGAGGAACAGGGAGATGACTTGGGCCATATAGACATGTCCCAGCCAAGGAGTGCAATCAATCCTTGTTGATCATGACCAACGACTGTCTCGCACAGTTGGATGGCAGCTACCCTGGTTCTTTCGTGTATGGTCGATTGGTAAGTGTTATCTTTCGATCTTCGAATTTCTCATGTGGATCCAAGCCCCGTGTGTTGGTGCAGAGATAAAAGGCGTGCCGCGTCGCCGCCTAATAACAGCTGCATTTGGTGTGTCCCGGGTCAACCATGCCCTCACGAGTGGAACGGCACATCGGCGGCCGCAAGCTTTGAGGTCCTTGACATTTCTTTGTGCCCATTCTCAATTGGCACGCATCAAAGGAATGGTTTCTGGCCAAGTCAAGATGATACGATATTCGACATGCGACCAACAAACCAACAAGCTCGTTGTCGGACGTTTAGTCGTTTTACGTGATGAGACTGGGAGTAAGCGGGCTCAGAATTCCTCAGACGCCAATAACAAGCCGCGAGATGCGATCGGTTGATACTTGATCTCCATATTTTCCAAGGATCTTTCCTAGAACTGGTTCTCGAAGTTCGAAAACAAGGGCCAGCACCAACCGAGCCGCAACAAATAGTCACGCTTCGCAACAGCATACCAACAAGGGTTTGCGCAGTGTCCAGCAATCTAACCAAGCTGAAAGCGGAAGACATGCCGCAGCCGAGATTCTGATATCTCCTTCTTGCTTGGTGTCAGACGTTTAGATGGACTACGGAGCAGCCCGCCCGATGGCTGGAGTGACCTCGCTTAGCAGTCATTCCGATCTCATTTCCCACGCCGCATGGCCGCAGCTCATTGTGGGGCATCGGGGATCGAAGCCGGACCGGGCCCCATCTCTTCAGGCCGGCGCGGACAAATCAAACGGTGGTCACTGCCCATACCTTGACCAGGATATGTTCGTTGGTTCAACTTGGGTGTATTTGAGCGGCCTGTGGTGACACAGATCGTGATTTGACAGACTTACGCCGCATGTACCTTCCATTACTAAACCTGGTCCTCTTGCAGGTAAGACAGCCGAGGCCATCTACGTACCCCAAAAATACCTCGATGCCAAGAGAGATGGAAATTTCTTCCCTAGATACCTGGTAGGTTCTGCCTGTGCATTGGAGCAAACTTGATCTCTCTCAAGCCGGACATTGCGTTGATTACTCCGACGCTTCGCGTCAGCTCCTGCGACAGATAAATTGCGCCTCTTGACTTACGTTCCCCGTGCAAATCTTGCATTTTTAACCGCCATCGTTTAGTCCTTTTCTCCAGCATTTTGGTATATCCATTCTTCGTTCACAAGAAAATTTCCACCATGCTGTTGAAGGTGACCCTGTCTCTTGCGGCACTCCTCTCATGCATTGAGAGCAAGAGCATTGTTGAAGATCGGTCTCTCATCGATGCATTCTTGCCCGAGTGCAAGTGTGTAAGTTGGCTGTTGCCCGTCTTTCTAAAGACGCCCAATTGCGTGTTCTTGAAGTATTGACGCCTCGCCCAGGTACCTGGAGACGATTGTTGGCCAAATGAGTTCTCTTGGAAAGCTCTTGACCTTGTTCTGGGTGGCAAGCTCATCCGGACAGAACCTATCGCACAGTCATGCTATGAGGGTCCGGTCAAGAACCTCGAGGAGTGCGCCTACGTATCCCAAATGTGGTCGGATCAGGACTTTCAGACTTCAAATCCGATCGGACGGCCTTATCCGTACAACATTACATGTGCGCCCGTGGACTACGCTGTAGGACAAGTACCAACCAGTTGCACTCTCGGCCCGCTACCAACATATGCCGTGAACGCAACGACCCGTGCCCACATCTTCTCGGCGCTTGTCTTTGCTCGCTTGCATAACATTCGCTTGGTCATTGCTAGTACAGGGCATGACCTTCTTGGTCGCTCCGATGGCTATGGCAGTCTTGAGATTTGGTTGCGACACTATCGCAACACGATCGACTTCCAAACTGTCTACGTCCCCTCGAGAGGATGCTCCAGGTCCGGTTGGACCGGCAGCGCTATCCGCATCGATGGAGCGTATCAGTGGCGAGACGTCTACAAAGTTGCAAAGGCAAACAATGTGATCGCTGTCGGTGGGGGGGCTGTGTCTCCTGGTGCCATCGGCGGATGGCCCTCTGGCGGGGGCCACGGACCTGCAACGAGAAATTACGGACTTGGAGCCGACCAGATCTTGGAGGCGGAAGTTATGCTTGCTGACGGACGCGTTGTTGTCGCCAATCATTGTGAGAACTCTGATCTCTTCAGAGCACTCCGAGGCGGAGGTCCAGGTTATGGCATCGTTCTCAGCACGACGATCAAGGCGCATCCCAACGTTGATGTCGTTACCACTCACAAACTCGCCATCGCTCCCCTGAAGCAGACCCCGAATAATACCGACCTACTCGACGCTGTGGCAGTCCTACTTCAGTCGTATCCCAATCTCAATGAAGCAGGTTTCGCAGGTTACGCCTATTGGTTCCGTAACTATCCGACGGTCTTTGTTGGAAATGCCACCTCTGGATACTCTCATGGCTTCTGGACTATTGGAAAGACAAGGGAAGAAGCTGATGCTGGTTTCGCACCTGTGCGCGAGGCCCTCAACCAGTTCTCAGACAGGCTGTTCGTCTATGAGAGCTTTGCCTCGTATGATGACTACTGGTCCTTCTATGAGGCAGAGTCAGGACTATACGATCCCACCGGCGACACCTCCATTCTCACATCCCGCATGATAGATCGGTCGGCCGTCGAAAATTACACCCACGTCCGTGAGGCTGTGGAGGTTCTCAGCGGCAAGCCGGAGGAGTTTGCGTCCAACGTCGTACTCCTGGTCTCGGGTGGACAGGTATTTGAGGATGCCAAAGATTCAACCTCGGGCTTGCACCCGGCATGGCGGAATTCTTCCTACGCCCTCATCACTGGTCGTGGAATTTCGAGAACAGCAAGAAATTCTGAGCGCAAAGCTGTGCAAGACGACATCACATACGTCAAGGGTGCGGCCGGGAAAAGACTTGCGCCAACTACTGGAGGTTACATGAACGAAGGTGACCGGCATGACCCGGATTACATTGAAACGTTCTACGGCGCCAACTACAACCAACATTTGGCAGCCAAGAAGAAGTATGATCCGTTCAACGTCTTCTACTGCCCCACTTGCGTTGGCTCAGAGGCATTTGTAGAACTACCTGACGGGCCGCTGTGCAAGAGGAAGGCTTAGGACATCTGACGTCAAATTGACTTAGGCTTCGGGTTTTCAGTCGAAAATGCCTCGATCATTGATCATTATCGATTATTTACAAATATTCAATATGTTGTGAGCTCTGGTGAACCCTCCGCCCTCGGTGACGAGAACTTGGTCTCGACGAAAATCTTCTGCATGCTATCCTCCTTGTTCTCGAACTTGTAATAAACCTTGCCGAGATCGTCGAGACGGATGCGATGCGACAACATCTGATACACATCAATGTCGTCACTTTGGATCTTCTTGAGCAAGTCCTCCCAATACAAGTGAACGGGTGCCTGTCCGTTGCCGATCAAGCGGACACCACGCTCCATGAGTGAACCGATGTTGAAATGGTTGGTGTACCCAACATAGACGCCTGTGATACCACATCGACCAAAGTTGCGCACACCCTCAATCATCTCGTTGACAATCTCACTCGTGTCGGTCTCGGCACCCAAGGCAATCTCGATGGTATGGAGCCAGCCCTTGGGGTACTCTCCAGCGGCGCACTCAAGCGCAACGTCCGGGCCTCTTCCACCGCAAAGCTCCTTCAACTTCGACACAACAGTCTCCTTGTTGGTCACGCCGCTCGACAACTTCTTGAAGTCGACGAGCTCCAACTTGTCCGCATGTGCCGAAGGCCACTTGGACTTGATGTATGATAGACGCGGTTCCGTGTCAATGAACATGACTTTGGACGCACCTTCGCCAAGAGCGAAGGCGCCTGCCATTTGGCCGATAGGTCCCGCACCCCAGATTGCAACCTGGTCTTTGGGGTAGACTGCGGTGTCTTTGACAGCATTGTACGATGTGGCGAGCACGTCGGACAAGTACAGGGCCTTCTCGTCCGGCACATTATCGGGGATTTCGAGGAGATTCACATCTCCGATCGGAACGCGTACATACTCGGCCTGACCTCCGGCAAAGCCACCCGTAAAGTGGGAGTAGCCGAACATGCCCGCCGTCTGGGAGCCGTACATGGATTTCTCCATGGTGTTGGAGTTTGTTCTCTCGCATTGAGACGACAGCTTTTGGCTGCAATAGAAGCACTACACAGGTCAACTGGCACACTTCATTATACCGAATGATTGATTCTCGACTCACGTTTCCGCATGCAATCTGGAACGACGCGACATAACGGTGGCCAATCTTGGCCTTCTTCACAGCCGATCCGATTTGGTCGACGATACCGCAGAATTCGTGGCCGAGAATGTCGCCTTTGTTCATTTGCACCACAGAGCCATGAAGAAGATGAAGATCGCTACCACAGACGGTGCTGCCGGTGACTTTGAGAATGACGTCCGTTTCCTCGATGATCTTGGGCTTGGGCACATCGACTAAACTTATGAGCTTTGATAATCTTTTGATGGGATTGGACAGAGTTCACTGACCTATTTCAACCTTATTCTTGCCCTGCCATACGAGCGCCTTCATTGTGTCGCTGCTGTCGCTCCCTTTTGGGTAGTTGGTCACATCCTGGGCCGTGACGGCGTCGCCCTGATGGCCGATGGCCTGTTCAGCCGCATATGCTGCTTGTGACGCCATAGCTAGAGAATGATGCAGGGGGGCCTTCAGTGGTATGGGGATGATAATGTGAATGTGAATTGGTCAATTGAATTGAGTTTGATTTTCAGGGGAATCATCGCGGAAGTCAAACATGGAAGCTGTCTTATATCTCCACGACCACGGACGGGCAGCGACATTGTAAGCATCACGTAAAGACACGGTCAATGGCCTGACCAGACCGTTGTGACGGAGCAGGGCAAAGATTCTGGTACTTCGACAAGTCGATGCGACCTTGTTTGGGCAATTGAAAAGCCCATGACGGGCGGCGGCGTCATTTTCGACGGAGAAGCGACGTCATGGATTCCAGAAGGGATCGTGTTGGAGCGGAGCTTCTGATCCTGGGCCAATAAGATGAGCCGGTCCCAGCCGAAGAGCTCGCAGCCGTGATCTAGATCTGGATAAGGCTGAGTAAACATGCCAGAGCAATTTTAAGCGATGGACGTGGTGAAAGGCAGCTGTCGGCACTTGCATTTTGATGGAAGATGCGTCATATGAAGGTAAAGCTGTAAGAGTTGAGTAAGCCGTTAGAGGGGTGAATCTGAGCTTGATTTCATCTCGTTTCATATTCGGTGGGTATTGGCTCATGCGTTCATCGGATGTCAAGAGGCTTACATCAGACGACAGCGACTTTCTCTCACTGAACACCCACTGTGAGGCGCAAAGTCACATTCATCTTGAGCCTCAATGGGGCTTCACTATTACTTCAAAACCAGCTGGTGATTTTCACCCGCCTCCACGTCGGATCTCAACCGAAGAACGTCACCAAATTGCCGGGCCGGCCGCATCTGTCTGCCAGCTGACAAGGCAGTGTGGGTAAGGGGAAATTGGAGTCTTGGAGAAGACAGCGGAGTCTTGCTTCCGTCCCGTCGAGCCGTCTGATGAGTGAGGGGAAGGTGGGGTCGTCTGGGGTCGCGTCTGTCTTTCTGAGGGACAGAGACGCAACATTTGAACCTCTGGGCCGAAGTCAATCCCACTCTGGACATCGGTATCCCAAGAAGGTCGACTCGATATGGCAATCCGGAGCATGATGCGTCCGCAAAGGACAGCAAAGCCGTTTGAGCTGCCAGAATGCGCTGATGGTATTCGAAGCGACCCCTATATGAAGGACGTGTCTTCGCGTCGACTGCCAGCACCATGCGACTGAGCTGAAGCATTCGTGTTCTGTTGGCATCCTCTGTTGTTGCCGCTGCTTCATACCATTTCGCGACCACAGCCGTCATCATGAAGTTCCAAGCTCTCCCCCTGGCGGCCACCCTCTTGGCCGGCACGGCTTCCGCCTTCCAGCTCGGCGGGAAGGAGATGCCGCAGCCGGAGACGACAATGGCTGACAATTTCCCCTGGCGCGACCCATTCACAGCAAAGACAACAGACTCCTACGACCATACATGTGAGGCGTCCAAGACGTTCGCCGCCACGCAGTACACTCTGCATGACCTTTTCGAAAAGCCGCCCGTCGGACTTTTCCCGTGGGGAGATGGCCTGAAGCTCTTCTTCTCCGGTCGCGAGTACCCCGGCGGCTGGGCGGGCCTCGATCGCCACATGTACGACCGCAACCTGCTCATGATGGACTACTCCGACCTCCCGCTTCGCGTCCGCGAGTGGATCGAGGAGCAAGAGCGCACCGAGGACAGCAATGGCAAGGGCCTGTTTGCTGTTTTTGACAAGCCCACCACCGAAGAGGAGAAGATCAAAGACCGCGTCACTGTTTCCAAGTCGCCCACAGATGTCGACCGTGACCTTGATCAGAAGCGCGTCGCCATCTTCGCGCCAGGCGCACTGTACCACATTCTGCCCCTCTTCGTCGCTGACGGCAGCGATTGCCAAGGTAAGCGGAAGAAGCTGGCCGTCCCCCAGCCTTTGCGCTCTCATCATCTCGACGGATATGACGCTGACCTGGTCCGCAGCAACGCTCGCCGATTTGAGCAACTACAGCGCTACGCCGAAGGATGCTGTTGTCGTGTCATGGCCCATCAGCCACACCCGACCCAACACCGCCCAGAAGAAGAGGGATATCGAGTTCACCGTCAAGGCGCAAGTCCTCAAGCTCAAGGAGGGTGCGAGCGAGGCCGCGGAAGAGTCGCCGAGGGTTGTCAACGAGAAGGAAGCCGAGCCATCCCAGCCGGTCAAGGATGAGTTGTAGACAGGATCAGTAGGCAGGATGCACAATCGTGCAAATAGATCAGTACGTTCAGAATAGACATTCTTTCAACCCGAATGAGCGAATGATGTTACATTGTGGGAATGTGAGACTGGAAGTCATCCAAAGGCACATCCAGATTCCTAGTGGCATGGTCGCATGGATGATTAAGTCAGCGCACGCAAGCACTAGACCGAATCTGACGAAGGATCAACCGGGGAGGATCAGGAGAGCGGCCAGGTGGTTGGTATCCATCATTAGTAATCGTAGGAATCCTGCAGTTTTCTCCGTGGAACGCCGTGGAGCTCGCCGTGGCGGTGCCACAGTCCGATGTGGGTTACTTCGTGGGGCTTCACCGACACTCACCGAGAGGCACCCGGCGCTAGCATTTCCCTTCTCGGACTCGAACGGCCATGCAGTCCGACACTGCGCTCCGCGGAGGCGGGGTCTCCTCCAAGTCTTCTCACCATCCGCGGCGACCAGATGCGACAAGAACACAGCCGTCAGTATAGCATTACAAATGGAAACTTAGCTATAAGAACGGAACTATCTCGCATGCTTTTGAATTTCGAACGCACATCACCGCTCGCATGTCAATTAGTTTCACACCATTGACCCGACATTAAAACCTCACCCAACAAGTCAAAATGTCTTCTCGTTACGCAAGTGAAGCCGCTAGCCCGGAGCCACTGGCTCAACCCTTGTCTTTTCCCTTCTCCACCAAAACAGCCAAGAATCGTTTCTTGAAGAGTGCAATGGCTGAGAACTTGGCGACGTGGAGTGGAAGCGAGCCTTCCAAGAGAGGTGTTCCCACACCAGAACTTGTTGAGGTCTATCGCCGGTAAGTCGCACTTTCCCAACTCCCGTCTCTCTCCCATAATTGTTCTCAAGAGTCATTTTTTTCAAGACTAACAAGTTGACATGCAGTTGGGGAGAAGGCCCAAACAACTTTGGTATCATCGTCACTGGCAACATTGATGTCGAGTTCGACTACATGAGCAGCATTGGTGACATGATCATCACACCCGAGTGCAAGCCGGAGGGCGAACGGTTTGAGGGATTCAAAGCCGTTGCTGCGGCTGGCAAGGCCGATGGTAGTCTCATGCTGGGCCAAGTCACCCACGCTGGAAGACAGGTCCAGAAGAAGATCCAGCCCAACCCGATTTCGGCGTCGGCAGTCGTACTCGGTATGCGGTTTTTCATCTCGCAAAGGCTCGTGACTAAACTGACAAACTTTAGAACCCAAGATGGGCATGGAATTCGGCAAGCCCCGTGAAGCGTCCAAGGAAGACATCATCCGCGTCATTGAAGGGTTTGCGCATGCCGCCGAATATCTTGACAAGGCCGGCTTTGACGGTATCCAGCTGCACGCGGCGCATGGCTATCTCATCGCTCAGTTCCTATCCCGCACGACGAACCACCGAACCGACGAGTACGGCGTCCAGACGCTCGAGAACCGGACCCGCCTAATTGCCGACATCGGAAAAGCAATCCGCGCGCGGACATCTCCTGATTTCATTCTCTCGGCAAAGCTCAACAGCGTCGAGTTCCAAGACGGCGGCGTCACCCCTGACGAGGCCCGCGAGCTTTGCGCCTTCTTATCAGAGCTCGGTTTCGACTTCCTCGAGATTTCTGGGGGCACGTACGAGGCGCTCGGCATGTCTTGGACAAAGGAGTCAACTCGCAAGCGGGAGGGGTTCTTCCTAGAGTTCGCCGAGACGGTCGTCGCGGGTCTGGGAGACCGCGACACCCGCAAGACCAAGGCGTACATCGTGGGCGGCATGAGAACCGTGGGGGCCATGGTGAAGGCCCTGGATATTGTCGACGGCGTCGCCTTGGGTCGGCCTGGAGCCCAAGAGTTCCGGATCGCTTCGGACATTCTTGAGGGTCGTATCACAGGGGCAATTCGTCCAGTCCAAATGATGGAGGACGATTTCGGCTTCGGACTCACGGCGGCGGGTGCGCACATCCGCCAGGTCAGTAAGGGGCAGGAGCCTTTCGACTCGAGCGATCTTGCGGCTACCGGAACCTTTGCATCGGACATGCAGGCTTGGTACCAAGATATGATTGCTGACGGGGACAAGCTTGAACATCATGGTGGCGTTGACTTTTCAGGAAAGACGGTGCCTTATGGAGGAGGCGTTGCAGCAGCCCAGGCTTGATAGGAAGTTGCATTTTGTGATTACTAGTTATAAGTTTCATTGTGGTTAGAATCGCCTACTTAGAAGTCTATTTAGATCTGGTCTTACATCAATAGAAGTTACCTGCATTCGACGCCGTGGCCCCCATGGTATATCTCGGTGAGTCGGTGAGCCTAGATGTGTCAGTGGGCTAATGTGGCTAAGCTGTCTCAGTTAGCAGAAATAGTCACACGATTTCGGTCAAAGAGTCTGCAAACCATCCAATCGGAAAATGATCCTGCTTGTCTGGAAGGATTCACGACGGGGTGGATTGTGGCTTGGTAGGTGACAAATGGGGCTATCCTCAGTCGGATTTGTAATCCTCTGCTTACACCCACATCCCGCGTCTGATTCGCTCCTTCAGATGTCATTTAACTCGTGCGATGAAATCGCAAATGTATGTCTGCAAATGTTCATCAAAGGGGTTCGATTCTATGAATGATCTTGTTTTTCATTAACGAGTTTCGACAAGAAGTGCCAGATTCCGGATCATCATGGAAACGTCTTCTCAACGGCGGAAAGGTCAGATCCACCCACCTTATTCAACCTGCCCCAAAGACAAGGTTTAAATCATGCTCTAACATGCAACAGCCTGCGATCTGTGTTTTATCAAGAAGATCAAATGCGACATGCTCAAGCCTGCATGTTCGAACTGCCTGCTCTACAAGTCAGAATGCCGGACGACAACTGTGAGGCGGAGAGCACCTCACCCAAAAGAACGACCACAGCCTCCGAAACAGAGCGAATCTGAAAAGTGAGGCGAGCTCATCCTTGGTATTCAGCAGATTTCTAACCAAGCACTCAGTCCAACGAAAGTCTCCGAGTTGGAGAGCCGTCTAGCGAGCATAGAGAAGCAATTGCAGCAAGCCCTCGACGCCAACCGTCAACACTCCAACCAAACCTCGACCCAGCCTTCAACGGCACCGAGCTCAACCGAGAGTATCGATGAACGTGGGCAATCGGCAGAGACCATTGAGTTTGTGGACCATGTGTCCAGCAGCGAGAGCCCAAGTGAATGGGTGACGGAGCCCGAAAAGCCCAAATTACCACCGCTCGAGGAGATCATGCCCATCATCGACGAGTTCTTCAACCGCTACAACTGCGTCGTGCCGCTCTTTGACCCGCCAACGTTCATGCGTATGTTGTCAAATTGGTATGTGCCTTCTTCCGGGCAGTCCACGGCAGTATGGGCCGCAGTCAACATCGCAATGGCGCTGGGGTATCGCTGCACTTTAAAAGAGCAAGGTAACTTGGATGCTCTGGTGGACGACCAGAAAGTGATGTATCACATGCGCAACGTACAATCTGTCGTGTCCGATCTGGTCACGCGGGAAGAAGACCTCCTGGGTCTTCAGGTCTTGTTGGGAATGGTGGTGTTGTTCCTGGGGACGAAAGACCCAAAGCCAGCGTCGGTCCTGATCGGGACTGCCGTGCGTCTGGCACACCGCATGCACCTCCACGACAAGGAATCGCTTCAGTACTTCTCGCCGGAAGTTGCCCGACAAAGAGCGAGGCTCTTCTGGATCACTTATATCATGGACAAGGTAAGTCGCAGCTTGACAATTCTCACGATTGACACGTGCCTGACCACACTTTCAGGAAATCAGCTTAAAGTCCAAGACGCCGTCGTTTCAGCTTGACGTAGATATCGACTTGCCACTACCAGAAAGAGACCCGGAAGACGGTGCAGGCATAATTTTTGCGAGAAACGGCAGCAAATTCAACTACTTCCGAGCTCGGGTGGAGTTGAGTCACATTGCCGGCAAGGTCTATGACCAGCTGTACAGCACACGCGCTCGGAAAGTGTCACAGCAAGATCGACAACTAAGGGTGACGAGGCTCGAGGAGATGCTGGAGAACTGGCGACGCAATCTCCCGCCCGAATTCCAGATAGACTCGGCACTCCAATGTCTCCATTCCCTGCCGATAGTTCACATGTCGCTCCTTTACCACAGCTACTTCACGGCGATGGTGATGACACATGGGATCTACTCGCACGACGCGGACTGGGTCCGAAGGATAAGCTCGTACAGTCAGATGACGATCAAGGATCTAGATTCGTCTCCGAGCTCGTCATGCGGACATCAAAACCCCCCTCTGCCGCTTGGGTGGGCCAAGTGCGCAGAGCTCAGCCGCAGTTGCATGAAGCTGTTCGTGGAGTCGCCCAAGACGGATTGCAGCATCTGGTCCAACTCGTGCGCGCACTTCTCTGGCCTGATCATTCTCCTTGCCAACATGTTTGTGTTCCCGGATCACCCACACCTGATGACAGACAACGAGCTGGCCAACCAGGCGCTCCGGCTTTTCGAGATGATGCTGTCGATGAAGAGCTACGAGGACTATGAGTCCTTTCATAGACTGCATGAAGTCGTCAAGGAGCTCCATCGGCGTGCGTTGGAGGCTGTGGAGGAGGTTACGAGAAAACAAAAGGAGCAGGCAGAAGCAGCAGCAGCAGCAGCTTCGGCGATGGATACTGGCTTGCCGTTTGGGGCTCAACTCGAGGACGAAGTGGAATTCTTCCGAGATGCCGAGGCGGCAGCCTTGGAGGGGCCCTTCGTTGGAACGTTTGTGCCGGCATCACCGTTTGCGACAACATCATGGGGTTTGGAAGCGTTGCAGAGCGAGGTAGGCCAGGTGCCGTCACTGGCAACGTACAGCCCTTTCTAGTCGATGTAGATGCGACGAAATATCGATAATGAAGTTAATGATACACGTCAAGACGCAAATGAACATCGAATACATCAGGTGCTTCGCTGTAAAGAGGTCGACCAATCTGGCCGAGAAACACGAGCGGGCCGGCCCCGACTCGGATTCGGAGCCCGAGTCGATGCCCAGATCTACCCGCTACCTAGCTCACTGGAGCTTTCTTTCCAGGGGGGCACGGGAGGGCAGCTGCGGGGTGAGGTGCTCCCATCTCTTTAGGTATTCCGGGGCTCGGATGACGGAGAGTGGGGCTCTTGGGTGCTTAGAGTTCGAGAATGGGGCCAGAGCTCGATAGCAGCGGCCAATGACGATGCAGCAATTTCCAAGCGGTGTAGGGAGGAAGGAGCTCCTGTCCACTAACAGCTACCACAGCAGGCACACAGCACCCAGCAGCAGGCACTGGACGACGTCGTTGTGTCGCAACTTCCCCCATGCAATTGTCATGTCGTCATAGCCACAATGCTCAATCCGGACGCAATGAGGGGTTCCCGCGCGGCTGCTCCTCCTTTATCTGCGGCCACTGGGAGCTGCTGTCGCTGCTGCTCCTCCAAGTGCCGCCGACCCTCGAAGACCCCAACTGCTTACACTATCCGACGTCGACAACCTCGCTGATTGCCCCCCCTCGCCCTCGTCCACCCAATTACCGCCCCAGAACTCGAAACCATCGTCTGATCGCAAGCACGTCACGTCACGCTCCCTCGCCCAGTCCGCCTCCCAGATCTCACTCCCCACGCTGCTCATGCGTATTCCGAGACCTCTATACCGTCAATCAACCATATCCAGCCTTCTCTGCAAGCCAATTCAAACCAGATCATTCTCCCAAAGTGTCAAAGACATGGCCGACTACAAGCTGAAGGCGGTCTCCTCGCTGTCACTCCGACCGGGTGACAAGCAAGAGGTCGAAGTTGAGGGCATCGAAGGAGCCAAGGTTCTGCTCGTCAACGCCGGCGGCAAGATCCAGGCCGTTGGTCCCAAGTGTACCCATTTCGGTGCTCCTCTCGTCAAGGGCGTCTTGACGACTTCCGGTCGACTAACTTGCCCGTGGCACGGAGGTATGTTGACTCCTAAGCTGCACCCCCGCACAATGCCCCGGCTGACTTCTTCACAGCCTGCTTCAACACCAAAACCGGTGACGTCGAGGATGCCCCCGCCCTCGACTCCATTCCTGTCTTCAATGTCACCGAGCGCGACGGCGCAGTCTACATTACTGGCGAAGAATCCGCCATTAAGAGCGGCCGACGGAAGCCCAACTTCAAGTGCAATGTCGTCAGTGGAACTCAGGAGGAGAAGGTCGTCATTGTCGGTGGCGGCTCAGGCGCTCTGGGAGCTGTCGAAGCCCTGCGCAACGGCGGTTACCAAGGTCCATTGACAATCATCTCCTCCGAGGGATACCTCCCCATCGACCGTACCAAGCTGTCCAAGGCCCTTCTCACAGACGTCAACGCCCTGCAATGGAGAGACAAGGCTTGGTTCGAGAGCGGCTCTGTTGACTGGGTTGACGACGAAGTCACCGACGTCGACTTCTCCGATCGCAAGGTATCCACAAGCGGCGGCAAGACGCTGCCCTACACCAAGCTTATCCTGGCAACCGGTGGAACTCCAAGGAACCTACCCCTGCAGGGCTTCAAGGTCCTCGGGAACATCTTCACCCTTAGGACGGCCCACGACACACAAAAGATTGTCAAGGCCATCGGCGAGAAGGGCAAGAAGATTGTAATTGTTGGATCCTCCTTCATCGGTATGGAGGTCGCCAATGCCACCGCCAAAGACAACGATGTTACCGTCATTGGCATGGAGAAGGTACCCCTTGAGAGGGTTCTTGGCGAGAAGGTTGGCGCTGGTATCCAGAAGAGCCTTGAGAAGAACGGCGTCAAGTTCCACATGAACGCCGGTGTGGAGAAGGCTGAGCCCTCTGGTTCTGACCCGTCCAATGTCGGGGCGGTTCACCTCAAGGACGGCACCAAACTGGAGGCTGACCTGGTCATCCTGGGAGTTGGCGTTGCGCCCGCCACTGAGTTCCTCAAGGAGAACAAGGTCATCCGCCTGGAGCAGGACGGTTCCATCAAGACGGACGAGAACTTCTTGATTGTCGGGCTGAAGGATGTCTACGCCATTGGCGACATTGCCACATACCCGTACCACGGACCTGGGGGCGATGGACGATACACGCGCATCGAGCACTGGAACGTCGCTCAGAACGCCGGCCGCACCGTGGCTAGCAACATCATCAACGCGGCGGTGCAGCCTGCGCGCTTCATCCCCGTTTTCTGGTCGGCCTTGGGCTCCCAACTGCGGTACTGCGGCAACACAATTGGCGGTTGGGATGATGTTGTAATTCAGGGAAGCGTCGAAGAGTCAAGCTTCGTCGCCTACTACACCAAGGGCGAGACGGTTGTGGCGATGGCGTCCATGGGCAAGGATCCCGCCATGGTTCAGTCGGCCGAGTTGATGGCTTTGGGCAAGATGCCGTCCAAGAAGCAATTGGCCGACGGCCTGGATATCACCACCATCGGACCGCTGGAAGCATAGTTTAGTCGCCGAAGAATAATAAATGGACGGTTTGTTTACGCAATGCGGCATCATATCTACACTCGTCGTTACCTTACTGGAAATAATAATATCGCTCTTACCTGGCTAAGCAATCCTAGACTGCAAGAATCTGGGCCTGTTGTCTTGAGTAGAGACCGAATTATCTAGTTAGTAGATGCGCGCGAGAGTATTTTTGGAGGCTGAATCTATCGTAGACGCAGCCCCCAAAAAGGGATGCATGGGTATGTATCGGATAGCCGTAGTCATACGAATCCATGGCAGCCGCAGCCGTCACGGGTTCGGCGCGGGGTGCGGGGGTACGACGGCGTCGTAACGAGTTTCTTCTTCTTCCCCAGCCTCCAGTCTCCCCAGATGTTGAGCAGCTGCGCTAGTCTGTAGAACCCCAGATCATCGAGCCACAGGCTCCGGGCCAGATCTCTGATATACTGGACATGTGACAGTTTGGCCTTAGAATGGAATCGACGACCCTACGAGCAGGGTAGGTGCCGCGCCCGACGTCGCGACCATGGGGAAGACATCGGCCCTATGGTGGAACCACCGACGGGGAGAAACGAGCAAGCGCGCCCGCAATGAAGGTGAAGCCATATGTGCGCGTTATCTGTATGTGTCCAACACACATAAAAAGATTCTGGAATGGCTTCATTCAGGGGTTGTTGCAGCAGGGCCTTGGTACGCCATCAGGACATGATCGTACCGTCATCGGACGAGTGTTTGTTGGGGATGAGATTGAGCCTCCTGCTTGAAGAAACAAATTTTCTTGTCTAATAGAACAAAATCCATCACGTTTATGCTGAAAGCCATGGAAGCGCGTCTGTGTAAAAAGCCGCGTGCGGCTCAACAGAGTAGCGGCGGGATGATGCCAGCAGCTTGGCGAGTGGCAGATGGGGCTCCTTGGGGAAAAGGCATCGAGGAAAGGCCGAAAGAGTGAGCGGGAGTGTGGGCGAGCAGCAAAAAAGACAAGACGAGGGATCCAGTCGGGCAGGGGGCGGATCTGCGCTGCTGCAGAGATTCGGACCGGAAATGGAGACGCAAGAGACTGGGATGAGAGTCAGGGTCCAGGGTGCGGACGGCTCTGTCTTCTTTTCGCGTCTTTCAAGTTGCAGGATCATGGATGAGATCTTTCCCGTAGGAGATCACCAGCACTGCAGCAGTAGTGTTGGCGGTAGTTGGCACCGTTGATGGGCAATGGGGGTAGGCAGGTGATGCGGTTTGTTGAAGTGCCTAGTGCCCTGGAGAGTCCGAAGCACGGCGGCTACTGCACACCATGAAGGCCGGTCGGAGGTGTGGTAGCGGCGGGCACCGGTGGGCGCAACCCGGGGGCTATGGTGGTGTGAGGGACGCGAGCCAGAGAGGTCGACAGGCCGTTTTGACCGAAGCCGCTGACGTTTTAGAGTTTGGCTGATGGGGTGCATTCGATGAGGTTTGTTGGTGTAGGTGGTGTAGGTGGTGATGGCGCTCGTAGGGCGCGGCGGCCTTGTGAGAATTTCAGCGAGAGCATGGCCGGGCGGAATCGGAGGGTAAGGTAGGTTGGTTGGAGACTGGTCAGTGGTTGGGTTGAGGCTCACGATGATGGAGAATCTTGATCGAAGCAGCGGAGAGAAAAATAGATGCGAAATAATTAGCGTTCGAAGCGAGCTGGGCTGCAGGAGCGAATAAGAGGCGGCGATGTGATGGGGAAAGAGGGCCAGCGATGTGGAAACGGGCCGAACAGCGTCCACTTCAAATCTTTCGAGACAAGCAACTGGGCGGCTGCAAGCTGGGGGGATGCCTGGGCTGGGGGCAGAGCCGAGGCCAGGCGTTGGTTGCCAGGACCATGTCTGCGGAGCGGGAACATGATGGTGTCGACTTTGAAAATTGCACTTTTCTCTTGTTCCTTTTTTTTTGTTTGTCATTTGTCTTGAAATGACTGGTTCGGGAGGAGGCGACGAGGAAAGAAGCGGCTTCCTTGCGTGCCACGACTCACGAGAGGTGGACGAAAGTTGGGAAGGAAGAGACATTGTGCCCAAGTAAGGTACCTCCTCTTGCCTTGGCTGTAAGTGGAAGGAAAGAGACGGCCCTAAGCCGGCAGTTGGTATCCTCCATTCCTACCAAGACACCCGCCTCGACTACGTCTACTTTTGACTGGTCGATGAGACGGGGTTTGGGGGTGTCAGATGGTGGTGCTCTCAACGGCGTGCTGGCACTGAATGGCATTGTTTTAGCGTTGCTTGTTGTTGACGCTGGCAGCATCCAGTCAGTCAGATCATCCATCATTCATTCAATTCAAGGTTGGCGTTGGCGGCCATGCCGTGCGTGGACCGACCCCACCTTTGCGACCTACGGGCTCAGATGTACCGTTGTTGTTTTTCCTGCTTGTGTTCCTTGCTTTCCCCATGCAGTTTCGATTCTGCAAATTCCCCAGTTCCCACGTCCTCTCCATATTCTCCCCCCCCATTCTCCAGAAAACCTTGCCATTGAGCTGGGAAACTGAGTCGTGGGGTTCGGGGTAGACGACCCCAAAAAAAGTTTTGCATCACCTGCTGGGCCCCTCTGCGTCCACCGTAGAGTATTGACTGCCAACTGAAGTTTCACGTAGGCATCCCGGCCATTCAATTCCGGCCGTTAATTGTGCATCGTCATCACGAATGAGAATTTTTAGACGGATGCCGGCGAGATGACAGAATAAGCATCGCCTATGGTCTTGGTCCTGTGTGCTGATCAATGCCAAGTTGAGATCACCACGCTGGGCAATCTGGCTCATGTGCCATGCCCATGGCGGCTTGGCATCGTCTGCAGCTCACCTCGACTCTCCGCGGCCTTAGACGCCACCTGCCGCCGGCGCGCGTCTCTACTTACCTTACTTCACCTCGAGAAGAAGAAGGAAAGATACCTCTCAGTGCTATTCAGGTAGAGAAGGTGACACCTCGTTTGCGCGACAGCAAGTACCTATCTTGCCTAAGGTAGGTAGGTACACACACGGCAGAGCACCTACCCTACCCCAGACTCTCCTTCCTCCTCCCCCTCATCCTGCACACCCTCTTTCTTTCTTTTTTCCCTTGGGTAGGCACGACCACGAATAGAGCTAGGAGCGGTCATCCCCTGGTCCCTGCCCCGGATGGGGTTTCTTGTCGGGGGAGGAGGGGCACCCATGGGAACCAACCCGCAGCAGGAGGGACACTCGTGGAGTGTTCCACGACTCGGGCAACCCGCCGTGTCTGGAAGGGCCTCGACGCAGTACAGAGTACCTGCCGCGCCTGCAACCTCTGCGCGCCGCTCCAAGTACCGCGCCTGCTTCTCGTGAGTACCTCGCTGCATCTCCTTCCTCCTCGTGATCGTCCAAAGGCCCTACCCATCGTATGGTCTTTCCCTTCGGCTACCCACATCATTTGCCTCAACTCCACGCACCGTCGCGCAGTCCTGCCATCCATGATCCATGAACCATGGTCCATGGAACACGCCCATGAACCACCACCGCGTCCCTACCCATCGGCCGGCCATCATGGTGGCCCTGCACGCTACGTGACACCTGCGACCGTTGCGCCGTCTAGGTAAGCCTGCAAGGTATTCGTACCGCAAGGTTGGGGAACCAAAGTGTGGGAGCTCCGCGTTGTGCCACACACTCTGGGGAACTTTATATATCGACGTTTCCTCCCATCTCTTCCCCAGACGTTCCCCTTCCTGTCTCGTCTTCGTGTTCAAGCCTTCAGCTGCCCAACGTCCCTTCGATCCAGTCTCGCTTTCTGGACGTCTCACACTCCTTCTCCCTCCTCCGACCTCAAACCTCCAGGTTCATCAACAACCTAGCCCATCATGGGTATCAAGCCAGCTGGCGAGGCAGGCAAGGCCTGGCCCGCCATTCTCATCGGCTTCTTCGTCGCCTTTGGTGGTCTGTTGTTCGGATATGACACCGGTACTATCAACGGCATCCTTGAGATGGTGTGTATTCCTCTGCTGGCCCCGACACATGCGAACGACTCAAACTGACCATCTGCTTCTTTAGTCTTACTGGCAACGTCTGTTCAGCACCGGTTACGTAAACACCAAGGGCAACCTCGATGTTTCTCCCGACCAAGAGTCCGCCATCGTCTCCATCCTCTCTGCCGGCACCTTCTTCGGCGCTCTCGCTTCTCCCTTCCTCGCCGATACCATTGGACGTCGCATGGGTCTTGCTGCCTCCACCTGGGTTTTCAACCTTGGTGTTGTCCTCCAGACCATTGCCGTTGACATCCCCGTCTTCCTTGCCGGTCGTTTCTTCGCCGGTTTCGGTGTCGGTCTGATCTCTGCTTTGGTTCCTCTCTACCAGTCCGAGACTGCTCCCAAGTGGATTCGTGGTGCCATTGTCGGTGCTTACCAGTGGGCCATCACAATCGGTCTGCTGTTGGCTGCCATCGTGAACAATGCCACCCACCTTCGCCAGGACACTGGTTCTTACCGCATCCCCATCGCTGTTCAGTTCGCCTGGTCCATCATCCTCTTCGCCGGCATGCTGGTGCTTCCCGAAACCCCCCGTTTCCTCATCAGAAAGGGCCGCATGGAGCGCGCCGCCAACGCCCTGTCCAGACTTCGCCGCCTCCCTGAGACCGACCCGGCCATCGCTGACGAGCTTGCCGAGATCAAGGCCAACCACGACTTCGAGAGCAGCGTCGGCTCTGCCAGCTACCTTGACTGCTTCAAGCCCCCTGTCCTGAAGCGTCAGTTCACCGGCATGGCCCTCCAGGCCCTCCAGCAGCTCACGGGTATCAACTTCATCTTCTACTACGGCACTCAGTACTTCCAGAACTCTGGATTCTCCAACGGTTTCGTCATCGGCATGATCACCTCCTCCATCAACGTCGCTTCCACCATTCCTGGCATGTACGCTGTTGACCGCTGGGGTCGCCGTCCTCTTCTCCTGTGGGGCGCCATTGGCATGTGTATCTCGCAGTTCCTTGTTGCCATGCTCGGAACTTTGACTACCAGCCAAGACGACGCCGGCAACATCATCGTCCTCAACCTCCCCGCCCAGAAGGCCGCCATTGCCTTCGTGTGCATCTACATCTTCTTCTTCGCCTCTACCTGGGGTCCCCTTGCCTGGGTCGTCAACGGCGAGATCTTTGGCCTCAAGACCCGTGCCAAGTCCCTCTCTCTGTCCACTGCCACCAACTGGCTCCTCAACTGGGCTATTGCCTACTCCACCCCCTACCTTGTGAACTACGGCGACGGCTATGCCAACCTCCAGTCCAAGATCTTCTTCGTCTGGTTCGCCGCCTGCTTCCTCTGCATCGCCTTCGTCTACTTCTTCATCTACGAGACCAAGGGTCTCTCTCTCGAGGAGGTCGAGGAGCTCTACAACGAGGTCAGCGTTGCCAGCAAGTCTGTTGGCTGGCGCCCGTCCACCACCTTCCTCGAGCGCAGTGGCGCTGAGGGCAACAAGGCTGTTCCCAACAGCGATGGTGACATCACTCACCACGAGAAGACCGTCGGCGCTTAAGATGTGGCGTCGAATCATCTGCATGAAGGGCGTTTGTAATTGGATCCCTGGGGGGATATGAAGAGATGTGTTAATGCATGTACCATTTCGAGATACCAAAGATTTTTCTGCCAATATTATTCAAGATTTACACAATCGACCTGAGGTGCTGTCCTGCTGCTGTGATCGACGATGAGGCGATGGTCTTGAGATCAATGCATGAGTAGATGTGACTCATTGATGCATTTGATGGGTGCAGTTGGTTTATCTTCCCGGCTGTCTTAAATGTCCGAAAGACTCTAGCCCTTGTCCGATAAAGCCGGCCATTCCCAAGCAACATGCTGACCGAAGGGGCTTCCCAAAGTTTACTAGCTCGTGTTGCGTCTCCCGGTCCGGCAGTGGGTGGCCCTTCCCATTCGCCGCCCGATAATGATGCGAGGTTCTGCCACACCGGCTGCGTCTTCCGTCGTCCACTCGGGACTCCCGCCTCCACAACCCCGGTCAGCACGGCCGAACTCACATCCCACTCTCATCTCCAAAGACGTCGAAACATCGGCTTATCGCCGGATGACACTCGCACATGCGTCCGCGCTTTTGCCGGGACTTGCCAGCGGCTATGCACCCACGCGACGAGCCGGCGGGCCTTATCGTGCATGTCGCAGCGCCCGTCTGTGTATCCCTGGGGCTTCTGGCTGAGCGGTGGGCGAAGATTGGGTAATTCGTGTCACAAGATACGGAAGACGTTCCTCAAAAGGCGTCAGTCTTCGGGACTTCGCGCCGATGAGTCGTGGTATCAAGGTTCGGCGAGCATTCAACTGTGTCTGAAAGGTCTATATAAGGCGACCAAATCACCCCTTAGTTAATAGATGGATCTAAACGAGCTCATCCAAGACTGCTCAGAGAACGTCATACTGCATTCATTCATCGCACTCCAGGACACAATGGCCTCCCGTCACCCGGTCCCCAACACCTACCACGTCCCGCCCAAGGACCAGAAGCCGTCGTCCACCTCCGTCTCGAGCACCGTAAAGTCGTTCTTCACCATGCCCGAATCCTACCCCGCCATGCCGTCGACGACGTCTCGGTACCCTCTGCCTACGGCCTACACAAAGACGAAAAGCAGTTCGCAGCCCCAACACGGTGCAAGCCCGCAGGGGTCTTCAGGACCCCGGGCCTCGGTCGAGTCGTGGGATACCATCGACAAATTGAAGGATAACGAGACATCTTCTTGACGGTCTAGGTGCGGTCTTCCGTGGGCGCGGTGGATGAATGCGACTTGTCTCCAGCGCCAGGGATGAAGGATCTGGTGAGCAAACATGTCTGGGCAAGAAGCATCCCATTTCCTCCAAGTCAAGGAAGAGTGGCGCAAAAGCCTCATCCGCAACGGCTTCTTTGTTCTCAGGTTGGCGTCTGCGCCGGCTCCGGTCGAGCAGCGGCAAGGGATGATGGGCCTATTGTTTAATTCGACGTCTAGACAAAGCTTTCATTGAAAGCCGCAATGAATGCTCATTTCCAGAATAACGAAAATGACCGCCTACCATTGAAGTGCACACAAATATAGAAGCCATTCAGGCTTCCTCCTTCTCCTTGGCCCAAAACAAAGAAGCGTACGTGTTTAAGACATACGACTCCCCGCGACGGCACTGTTTACCAATTTTTTTCCGCGTCCAAAGACCTCTGTAAACTACCCGTCTCGATCATGTGTATCCGCCACGTCCAATTCTTCGAGTGCCCCTCGAGGGACGGCGTCCCCAAGCGCCACTCCATCAAGAGCAATATCCTCTGCTCCAACCACTTCCCCTGCCCCGACGCCCACTGGGAGTACCGCACCAGCGAGTACACCCAGATGTGTCCCGGCTGCTCCGGCGAGCCTCCCGAGGTCCCCAGCCAGAGGCCCCAGAGGGACGCCTGGGATCGCGACATGGCCATGGACAACGTCTGGGCCAACAACTACATTGAAGGCCTCGCGAACGCCGTCTTCGCCTGGGACTGGGCCCGCCACTTCAGCCAGACCGACATGTCCTCCATCAAGCGCATTACCGAGCTCTATCCAACCTTCTTCCTCGAGCGCCGCTGCAAGGAACACGCCCATCGGCCCTCCCGGTGTCACTGCGAGGCGGCCGGGCCGCTCGCGTACTTGTACAACCCCGCCGCTGCCGCCCGGAGGCACTTTACCGACCAGGCGGCTGCGCGCTTCGAGGCGAACGCGCAGGTACAGAGCGAGTTCGCGCGGCAGATCTTTGCCGAGGTTCACCGGAACCTCGCCGCGGAGTGTACGGGCAGCAATGTCTACTTCACTGACGGCATCGCCCGACAGCCCTTCTTCTCTACGGAGGCTGTTATGCGGAGACAGGCGACGATTGACGAGATCGTCGGCAAGGCGTTCAAGACCGTCAACGACGAACTACTCGAGAGCGCGGCGGCGAACGGGGCGAAGTGGACCGACGCACACACGCTGATGGAATCCAAGGCATACCGGCGCAAGGGCCTCGTCCAATTCATGTGTCAGATTGCGGTATATGACAACGGCTTCTCCATGGCGCGGTTCTGTATTGTCGTGGAAAAGCTCGCGCGCATCATCCAGACGCCGCAGTGGCGTCGGTCGTCGGGTGTCGTTGCGCTCGAGAAGCTGGCCAACGCAGTGTCGTTTCCGGCTAGCGACGCGAATGTAGCCGGGTACGGAACCGGCACCGGGTTTGAGGAGCTCATCTGGGAGGCGATGGCGTTTTTCACGGGGAAGCGCGAGGTGTGGGCGCGGGAGATACGGAACTACACGGCGAAGCGTCTCGTTTTTCAGCAGTCCGTCGAGGACGTGACGGATGCCGAGCTCCAGGGGCTCGTTAAGAACAACGGCGTCCAAGAGGAGTGCGTGATTTGCTATGCGGATTACTGGGAGCGCCGCTCGGAGAAGGAAGTCCCGCCGGCGGTGTCCAGTCCAACGGCAGCTGAGCGACCCCGTCCCCGGCCGAGACGGCGACTCAGTGCCCAGGAGAGCAACTTGTCCAACCTGTCCAACATCTCGAACCAGATTCGGCGGCTCAAGTGGGACGACGACCCCAACGTGCAACTACGGATATTTGGTGCGAGCACGGCGGGATGGACCGTGTTGGACCGCGGAGAGCAGCCTGTCCGGATCAAACATTGCGGGCACATCTTTGGAAGGAGCTGCTTGTTCCGGACGTGGGTGACGGAGGCGAATGATCCGGACTTGAGACCGGCGTGTCCGATGTGCCGAGCAGAGCCTCCGGACGGGGTGATCCGGATGATGGAGGGGTTTTTGGGACCGTTGATGACGCGCGGGGCGGCATGGGGCCTGCCTACTTCTCTATTGTCGCTCGTCCGACGGCAATGAGTGTTTGCTGTGTTTGGCTTGGGTTGGTTTGGCGTTTGCAGGCTGTTAGTTTAGATATTCCCAAACATCATCTTTCTGGAAATGTCATGTCCTGCGCATGTGTCTCACTTCTGTAGCGGGCGTATTCGTAAGCCCCTTGCGTCGGCGACGGGATCAATGTCACGCCTCGGGAGGTGTCGACTCGGATAGGGAGCACAAGGTCGGAGACATTGACGGCCACAAGGTTGGTGAGGCGGCGCAGTGCGGAAGCGAGCCGCGTCGGGAAACCCATATCGACAGGGGATGGTTGACGCCAGAGCAGACGTTTGAATCTGCGTCTGCAGCAAGCCGAAGGGCCTGGTGATTCCGAAAGGCTTGTCGGCCGTATGGAGGCCACGAAAGGAATTAACAAGTCATCCGAGCATGATTTTGACGACTGTGTTTGGTCCCTTCCTGTGCGACCACCGAGCTCGGCGAGACCGTGAGGATGTTGGTGATAATGTTGGTGATGCGTTGTTGACGACAGATTGGCGAGAAGACTCTCCTCGCTTGGGCGGTTGAAGTGAAGATGCGGAATCCAAGCAGGTTGCCGAAAGGTCGGATATGCATGGTCTCAGCCCCTGGACGATAATGCATCTCTTAGATCTCCGGCTGCGACGCTGGAAAGACAAGCATGGTGAGCATGGTGAGCATGGTGATATGGCGGAAGCATTAGGTTGTGATTCGGTGATGGCCGTCCGGGTTGATGCGTGGTGGCGCTCAATACCAAGCCAGAGGAAGAACATCCGGTACAGAAAGTGCCTCCTTCCTCAAGTCAGAAAGAACACTGTGAACACTCACTGAGCCACTGAGCTGAGCTGAGGCGGTGGCCAGAGCTTCTCACATGTGGATCCCCCTTGCCCCCAAGCGTGTCTTGGCTTCGGCTGCCGAGCTCTGGGATTGGCCGAGTGGATGGAGCTGTCCGTTATTGGTTCGTTTGTGCCCGCAGGGATGCAAGTGCGGGGCTCAGAGTGGAGACGCTCGACCCGACTGAGTGGATTCGTTCGCTCGCTTAAGGATGGAACGATTCCATTGCATTGCATCCATCCACGAAGCAGCAGCAAACGGACATTCACCTTCTTCATCGATAAGTACTTACTGGGTAAAATGGAAGGAACAAACTCATCTGACATGCTCCGAATGCGAGTGCGGCAGCTCCCAACGTTGCATCGACCGTACCCGGTGATGTGAGGGATACCTGGCCTCGTTTGACACAGCTTGCCTGTCAAAGTGATTTTTCGTCTGGTTCCTTGGCAGTTGGGTGACTTTGCTCCCAATGGTTCATCGCATGTTTCTCATGGGCACGTCGATGACGAGTCCATGGCTTGCGGCGGAACCCTCGGCGCCCTCACCGTCACCGTCACCGCATCCCGTTTGAACCGCCCGCCCTTATGATGACGGTTTGACGTCCAGCGATACTGGCCTCCATCCTGACTGACACATTGCATTCCTTCTACTTTACCCAACCGAATAAATGTCCATTTATTAGACATTTATCGTCTCGCACTCGCAATAGCGCCATCACCACTCCCGCCGCTTGTACCACCATCACACACATCCTCACACGCACTCTTGTACGCCCACCATCCGCCAAATCACGCGCGCACCCAATCAGTCGAGCCGCTCCTCAGTCTGATGGCTTGCAGCATCGACCGTGGCCTCGTCCAGAAGCTGTCCTGATTCGGCAATAGACCCGCATGGTAGACGCTTCTCGTCTCCGCGGTACACGGACTTGGCATCTTTCTCGTCCGTAGCTACGGCCGTACCATCCCGGACGCATCGAAAAACGGCACACATCCACCACCACCTTGCTTTTTCCCGGTCGTTTCGTTTGATCGGATCTGAGATTCTTGGTTTCCTCGTCTCACACTCACCACTACCTGCTCGCCCATCCGACCGGTAGTTCGGGTCAAACTGCTTCTCGGTTTTCCCCCGGCCTACCACCAATCCAGCCGCCCATCCATCTGCCTCCCACCCTCCACGTCCCCGGTCACATCGATCAAAGCGACTGAGCCGAACCTGCTGCTACGTCCGTATTCCGACGGTGTAGGATATCCATCCACCTTCACCCCACAGATATCGATTGCGCCTCGGCGCGCTCTCGTCTCCTGCGACGATAGCTTCTCGCACTCGCTCCCGGCTAGCGTGTTAGTTGCATGGCTCTCCTAGACACACACACACTCACAGACTCACTCTCTCTCATCAGCTCGGACTCGCTTAGGTCTAGCAATACCGTTTTCTGGTAAGCGCATCCGTTGTCACCAAGAACAAAAAGTCCAACAATCCTTTGTGCGCTTGTACTTAAGGATCCCATTTCCACATCCTTCTCTTCCCCTTCCCTTCCAAGCCTCGACCAAGCTCTCGGATTCGCGTCAACACCGTCACTTCTCAAGTCTCGGGATCCAAGCCGCTAGTGGTTTCCGATCATCTACCGCTGGTTTCTTTTCCCCCCTTCGTTGATGTTGGTTGCTTTTACATGTGTTTCGTTTGCTGCACGCAGTGACCTCTTCACCACGCTCACCCCACATCTCACTCACATCATCTCACTCGACGATTAACTTCACCTGGAGAACCTTTTCTCACCACACATCCCACCACACTCAGCTTACATCAATACCCTAAGCCTAGCAGATCATCCCAAGCTCAGTCCAAATGAGGATCCGTTCACCCCGCTCAAGTCTTGTCAGAGTAAGGCGACTGATTTCCTTACCAACCAAAGAACCCTAATCGATTTTTACACGTGAACATCTCAATTTGCCCTCATCGACACCTCGCTTACAAAACAATATCCAGGACTCGCCTTTCTCTGAGCTACAAGACTCCTCATCTCAGAAAACCAACCCCAAAATGGCCGCGACCTTTACCAGACTGCCGGCGATAACATCACTTCGCACCGCCAAGGACGAGGAAACGGATCTCCAAACGTTCCGCGACAACCGGACCAAAGGCGCATACGATGAATGGCCTAACGAAGCCGGTGTAAGAACAGCTCCCCACCCCTGACCCTAGATGCCTCTGTCTGACCGAACCCAGTTTGACGGGCTGACCGAAGAGCGCGGCCCTATCGAGCTCAGCATCCAAGGCGAGATTCCTGCATGGGCAGCTGGCGCCCTCTACCGCACGGGACCAGGTAGCTGCAAGATCGAGGACACGCCCAAGGGGACGTACTACATCTCCCACTGGTTCGACGGCCTCGCACACACGCACAAGTTCGACATCGTTCCCCGAGAAGACGACGACAGCCGACAGGGCAGCGGCCCGACTCGCGTGATGTACTCCTCGAGACGGCAGTGCGACCAGCTGGTCCAGGACATTCAGGCCTTGGGCCCCCAGAACCGCTTCACCTTTGGCCAGCGCCGCGATCCCTGCGTGGGCATGTTTGGCAAGATCATGAGTGTCTTTTCGCGGGGCACCGCG
This sequence comes from Colletotrichum sp. SAR11_240, assembly GCA_025328625.1. Lineage (NCBI taxonomy): Eukaryota > Fungi > Ascomycota > Sordariomycetes > Glomerellales > Glomerellaceae > Colletotrichum > Colletotrichum sp. SAR11_240. Next base: position 158,870 of record JAKMXA010000029.1, read on the forward strand.
CCCAATATCTGCGTCGCCGTCAACGCAAACGTCCCCGGCTTGACCCCCACCACCCCCGGAGCCATCGATCAGGGTCCCGCCGGCCCGGGACACCGCAACGGCGTCCGCAGCATCTGGCTTTCCACCGACGCGAACCCCCTCCTCGAGATCAACGCAGACACCCTAGAGCCCGTGGGCACCGCGCGGCAAACCAAGCTTCACCCGGACCTGACGGGCCCCATGTCGTGCGCTCATGCCCAGCGAGACCCTGAGACGGGCGACATGTTCAACTTCAACCTTGCCTTCGGCAGGCTGGCCACGTACCGCATCTTCCGTGTCAGCGCCGCGACTGGCAAGACAGAGATCCTAGCATCAATCTCCGAGGCCGAGGGAAAGCCCGCCTACATCCACAGCTTCTTCCTCTCCAAGAGCTTCGTCGTGCTCTGCATCCCCGTGACGCATCTCGGCTACAACGGCCTCAAAGTCCCTTGGGAGCGCAACATTCTCGACTCCATCGAGCCGTTCGACGCCAGCAAGCGGTGCCGGTGGTACTTTGTCGACCGTCTCCACAACAAGGGCGTTGTCGCCACCTTCGAGACTCCGGCCGGTTTCTTCTTCCACTCCACCAACGCCTTTGAGGAAGCGGCAGAGGACGGATCAGGGGTCGACGTGTTTTGCGAAGCGGCCTACTACCAGAACCTCAACATTCTCCAGAACCTGTACTACGATGTCCTGCTCAACAGGAACGACGCCGCCAACAAGTTCTGGACGGCAGGCGATCGGATGCAGAACGGATACGCGAGTCTCCGGCGGTACAGGTTCAGGATACCAAACGACACCGACACCAAGATGGCAGCAGCACCAACGAAGCCCGAGCTGGTTCTGTCCGTCCCCGCCCCGCACGCCGGCGAGTTGCCGACGATCAACCCGGCCTACCTCACCCGCCGCCACCGCTACGTCTACAGCCTCTCGGACCGCGGCCTCAGCACCCTCCTCGACACCATCGTCAAGACGGACGCCGACACGCGCGAGGCGCTCCTGTGGGAGTGCCCGCACGCACACACGCCCGGCGAGCCCATCTTCGTGCCTCGGCCTTCGAGCAACGGCGAGGCGCCCGCCGAGGACGACGGCGTTGTCCTCAGCGTCGTGTTGGACGGCACGACGCAAACGAGCTACCTCCTCTGCCTGGACGCCACGACGATGACGGAGCTCGGCCGCGCCGAGTGCGACTTTGCTGTGGGCCTGGGCTTCCACGGCATACATGCACCTTCGGCCTCGGGTATGAACTGAACGTGGATGGAAATTGAAGTCTGGACACGTGATTTGGGTCAATTGTGGTGTTGGGCCTTTAACGACGATGATGTCTTTTTATGTTATGATACCTTGATGATGATGAATAATAGACCGTCTTCATGATGAGGATATTGGGTATGGCGAGAGGCTTGCTCCCACGAACCCAAGTTTTCTTAGGAGATAGCGATTAATGAAAGACGTCTGTTAACACTACTATCATCCGAATTTGAGAATGATGCTCGAGTAGCAGTGTATGGGCAACGCTCACCGAAACGGACTGGAGTCACTTTACTCCTTCACGGTGGCAGATCTGACATTGGCCAAAACTCAACCCAAACCCGACTTATCTCCAGTCTGTACCTCTGCCCAGCTACCTTATTCTTGTTGCAAGGGAGGCTGGCATCTCGCTGAGTGTGGGCTTATCCCTTTAATGCCCCTATCACTGATGACACACTTGTCTTCACAGCCTCCTTATTCCCCTCATTCATTCTCACCAGACATCAGTCGCGAACAAGTCAAGGACTTTAGGATGTGACTAGAATTATATTTAGCGTATGTATGCATCGTGCTTCAATGCGGGTTGCTAGCTGTAAGTATATGCTTATGGTTCTTCTGTTGGATTCATCCATCTTGATGCCCTGAATAGATAGGATATGATGCGGGCGGGGGCGACAAAGGAAATGTGTAGCCTAGGGGCGAAATGAATGCAAACTCGTCTAAGCAGTAGGGTATCTCCAGCTCCTTTCCTTGAATATGTCCAGTAACGCCGAATGCAAAAACAAAGGAACCAAAATGCCTCATGCAGGTAATCCAAGACCCGCCAATCATTCTTCGAGTCCTTCTCGCAGCGCGTCGATATCAACAAGATCAGGAGACACCTTGCTTGGGGGCCCGCGGCGCTGGTGAGCCGCCAAGTACTCCTGAAACCCAGGTATCGCCCCGGGCTGGTTGATGCCTGGTGCACGGCGAAGGTCTCTCTCTTTTTCTTTCTCCTTGCCACTCCGTTTGGGCGGCGTAGGCGTGGGCGGGGTGGTTGTTGGAGTGGTTGCCCGTGGGGGAACGGAACCTCCGCCGCTCCACGGCCGCCAGCTGACCCATCTCCCAAGACCGCTCGAGTACTGAGAGTGCTGCGATCCGGGGCTAGATGGCGATGTGCCACGTACGGGCGTTGACACCATTCTCGGCATGGGCAACCCTGCGAGGCTGTCGCGCAACATAACGTCACTTCGTTTGTCGCTTCCGCGAGAGATGGTAGACCGCGCGGTAACGCCAGTGAAGACGGCGTCTGCCCCGCCCAAAGGCCGCAGGGTCATTTGACTCGGCCGTACCTTCAGCGTGTGAATGTCAAGTCCTCCAGATAGAGACATGATCGACTCATGAGAGACTGCACGATGCAGACGCTGCCGGGGTAGCTCCTCGTATTTCGAGAACGACCTTTCCGTCTCCGTCTCCATCGTCTCAGTGTCAGTCTCCGTGACCTCTTCACTGGCTGAAGTGAGATCCGGAAGCTCCTCTGCGCCGTTCTCTTCTCTTTCCTCCTCAATCGTTGTCGAGATGTGCTGTGTGACGTGAAGCGCAGGTGCCGCGGGTGCAGCAGGGGATGCCACGCTTAAAAGCCTACTAGGCACTGAGAAGCTTCGCATGGACGCTTCCGATGGGCGCTTGTTGTGAGATGACTTCCATGTTGGTGAAGTCGGGTCCAGACTTGTGGTTGGAGACGTGGGGATATCCATATCCAGGATTGGCCTGTCAAACATGGACAGTCGCGGATTTGACTGCGGAGAGCTTGGGACGGACGAAGGTGCGAACTCTGACGGTTGTTCCGAGAAAACGGACCATCTGTTAGATGGCCCCATGGAGACTGTCGAGGTGGAGGCCTTGTGAGAGTGGGAGGCCATGGCCGGTGTTGATGGTGGAGGGCGCCACGCCGGAGGAGGCGTAGAGGATCTTGAAACGCTCGTAGGCGAAAAGAGTCCTGGGTTCAAGCTGTGACGCTTCTTCTTCGACTTGTTCTTTTCGGCCACGTGGTAGTGGTGATGAATATGCAACTCCTGGGAGATATTTTGAGTCACCTCGGCTGGTTCCAGGGGAAGCTCTGCACGCAAAGTAGACACGGCGCTTGTGTCGTCCTCGTGAATAGGCTGGTGGCACATCAACTGGTCCCGCAAAGCCTGGATTTCGTCGTTGGAGTTGACCAGCATTTCCCGCAGTTCCGCCATGCCCAACTGCAGGTTTGCGTTATCCTGAAGCAGATCACGCACGAAATGGGACACGACATTTGTGCCGCTTTTCCCGGTGTTGAGTGACTTGGCTGCGGCGGCTCCCTTAAGACGTCCAGCAGCGGCATTCAGCTCCTTTTCCATCTCTCGTTGACGCTCCATGCGGCCCAGAACCTCTGTGTGACGTTCTCTTTCCTCCTTGGCTTCCTGTTCCATGCGCTCCAGCTGCTCTTGAAGATCGGAGATTCCCCTCTCGGCTTTCCTCCATCGCTGCATGGCAGAGCGGGCTTCAGATTCGGAGGTGATGAGGGTGTTCTGCAAGCGCAGCTGCTCCTGCTCGAGGAGGGCGATATGCCGTTCCATCTCAGCAGCCCGGGCTGCTGCGCCCTCAAGGCGACGGACGGCCTGGTGGGAAGATAGCAGGGTGGCCTCCAGGGTCTGGATCCGGATGTCGGAATCTTGGACGGTATTGTTCAGCATCTCGAGCTGGTCGAGCAAGGTTCGATTCTCCTCGACGGTCCTCGTGTTCTCGGCCTGAAGCTCCAGTTTATCGTTCTCCAACTGTTCGATTCGGCTTGTTAATGACAGGCGGTCTCGTTCCGCATCGGCCATGTATGCCTCGTGGCGGGCAAGCAGGGCCTGGAGGGAAAAGGTCAGCGACATGTCGACATGAGCGGTGGTTCCGAAAAAATGCAATTGGCGATGTCAAGCGCGGAGCTGGAGAGCAGAGTTTGCGGACTGAAACGAGCACAGGGCCCCATCTTCTTGATATGAATCACAGGAAATGAGGTCTTGGAATGCATCGAGATAGGACACGGGACGAACAGAGCTGGAGCAGAGGCTGGAATGTTCTTGACTTTGAGTTGGGCGGGGGAGAAAAAAGAAGGGTGAGGGAATAAGGTAGGGCAGAGACAACGCACCTTGCCCAGCTTAGCGGCGGTATGGACATCTTTTTCGACGGTTTCTAGGAGGGTGCAGCTGTGCTTGAGAAAGGCGCAATCGTTGCGGCCGCAGCAGCAGCGAAGCTTTGGGCCATGGTCGGGGCGAGCCGTGGAAGTTGGGACGAAGTCTGCCATGGCGTCGGCGTCGCGAGATGGGGCGTCATCGGTGGACTCTGCCATTGTTATCGCGGCAGAGAAGACGTCTCTACGGCGGGCAGCATGCTGAGCTGAGACGAGGGCAGCACGGACGCGGGCACTTTGAAGCGTGGACGGGGTGCTGCCGACGGGGATCACGAGCAGGTGGGGGTTGAATAAACGAGGGTTTTCGGTACCGCAGCCGTAGCGACTCGGGCTGGGGTCGACGAGATGAGTCGGTGATGAGAGTGAGACCCGGCGGGATTGTGCGCGAGAGAGGGAGGAATGATTTTATGTCGAATTGTGGTTGTTGTGTGTGTATTGGGGGTCGACGCGATTGGGAGAGGACCTAGAGACGAGGCGGCGCGGTGAGCACCCAATGCGAGTGCCAAGGCGTGGTGAGTAGGAGTATCCGCCGTTGTGCGTGTTATCGCGAAGTGGGCGTGACTGGGAGGCCCTCTGTGTGCGGTTCAAGGTTGTGTCTTTGGCGGGCGATTGTGCCTTTACTGGAGCAGTGTGGCTCTCGATGGTCTGCTAGGCGCGGTATGGACAGGGGATGACCCAGGGCGGCGGGGGTCGACTGCAGTTTCTTTTGAGAGCATGTGGTCCGAGCCGAAATGAGTCTCATCAAATAAGAGAGAGGCAGCGCGAGAAAAGAAAAAGATTTCAACGGCAGAGGCTGCGAGGTCGGGTCCGATAACGAAGCGGGGTGTCTGCTAGGTAGTAGTGTGTTGTATTGTCGTAGGTAGGTATGTATCCGTACCTAGGCGAGGTAATGATGCTGAAGAAACAAGATACAAAGGCGGCAGTGAGGGATCGAGCAGGTGTTCGTCCGACCCAGCAGACGATGGGAGGGGTTCCAAGGAGGTGGAAGGGGTCCCGGTCAGGAACCCGACAGGAACAGGAACAGGAAGAGGATGCGATGGTGAGATTGAGAAATTGAGACAGTGGAGGGCAAAGGCGCGCAGGGGCCTCGCAGGACAGACGGGATGGAATGGAAGATGGGAATGACGGCCCTAAGAAAAACGAGATGGAAGACGGGAGAGCTACCTAAGAGAAAAAAAAAAAAGAAGCTGGAAATAGCTGAGACGGGACGGCGCAGCGCAGTGCAGCAGCCCAGGCCAACAGCGCACATGGCGCCCTCCAGAGAAGGAAAGAAACGTTCGCGTCAAGCCAAACACAGGCAGGCTCGCCCTTCCCACGCTGATCCAAACCGGGATGGCGTCTTTCGGGGTCCCCACTTGGCGTTCTTTCGGCGTACCCACGTACCCAAGGTCTCCACCAATCCAGGAACACCACACATCAGAGTTGTCATCCCGCCCACGTCCCCCAGGAACAAGTCAACGAACCCCACCTCCAGTGCCCGCTCGTGCTGCCGCTTTCACAAGTCACTGCTTTCTGGCTCAGAGGTGAGATGTTGTCTTCAATGCACCTACCTCACTGAGAAAAGTACATGAGATAAGGCACCACCGGCACATGGGTAGGTACAGAAACCACAGACTGCCACCATGCACCCCACGAGGCCAGCCAGCCATTGCCAACGAATGAGACTAATCATGTCTGCTAAAATGACGACAGACTACCTGACCTTAGGTTCCCTCAGGTTCGTCAGCGGTGTCTTGTGACAGGAGCTGGCAGCCACTCATCTCGTGGCCGCATGGCGACGGCCACCTCACCTCTACACCACCACCACCAGCCACCTCACTTCCTGGCAGTCGCTCCAGACTAACAGCATCTCGACTCAACGAACAAGTGAAAACTCGGTGACCATGACGCAAATTTGCAGATAACGATGGCCATGACCGCCGTCAATCTACAAGGTTCATAGCGCTAGCCCACGTCCATCTGACAGGAGTTCTGAATCGGCGCACATTGACTCAGATCGGGCTATCCCCGCGACCAAGTTTTTCTATCCCATTCCCGAGTCGAAAGCTTACCGCACGCGACCGCGACTGCTCAAAACAATGGCGCGTAAAAGAATTCCCCGTCATCTACCGCACAGGAACTACCTCGTGTAAAGGAATCTTGTCGCGATTCCACCGTTGTGTATTCTCAGACATGACTGGCCTTCAGCTATCATCCCTCTCGGTAAGGCTTTTACCGCAAACCTGCCAATAGGACCCGTCAGTTCTGGAACGATAGCACCTTGCCGCATCGGCCGATTCGACTATGCTGAAGCTGATGCTCGGCGAGAAGAAAATGGTATCAGTCGGCGGCGGCCCCTCGCCTTAGACACCCGCGGACGGGTTGGTTGCAGCCGGCCCGGCGACACGCATCGCTAGGTTTGGTGGGCCGATCCGCTATCTCGGTGTGCACCCACTGTAAATTCGGTGCCTGACAGCACAGGGCGGGCACGTACTCTCAGTGTGTGAGGTACACCGCTGTGGATCTCGGCCGAGCCACTTTTAGATCATCTCAATGACCATCCCGACGTCAAGCCTCCAAGCTCCGTCAACCGGGTCCGAACACGGTTGCCTCAAACCCGTCACTCAATTATTTCTTCCGCCCTTCCGACCTCACCTCACAGACACCACATACCCGCGGATTCGGCCCAATCCATTGCTGGGTGCGCAATGTCGTCCTCAGAGAAGACGCCGCCGGCACCTGCAGACGCCAGCAAGACCGTCGTCCGCGGCGCCTCCCTCCTCATCATCCTCCAGATCGGCTCCCGCGCAGTCACCTTCATCGCCAACCAGCTGCTCCTCCGCTTTCTGACCGCGCAGCTCCTCGGTGTCTCGACACAGCTGGAGGTATACTACCTCTCCGTCCTCTTCTTCGCCCGCGAGAGTCTGCGTGTCGCCGTCCAACGCCAGGAAACCCGCCCCGGTTCCAGCAAGCGCGATGACGACCTGAAGGCCCGCGTCGGCCGTGAGAGCCAGGCCGTCGTCAATCTCGGCTACCTCGCCGTCCTGCTGGGCTGTCTCGTCACCGTCGGCCTTGGATGGCTCTACCTCTCGTCCGCCGATGAGCTGACGCGCAACACCCCCAACTTCCTGCTCGCCCTCCGCCTCTACGCTGTCGCCGCCGTGCTCGAGCTCCTTTCCGAGCCCTGCTTCGTTCTCATGCAGACAAGACTGCAGTTCGGCACACGCGCCACCGCAGAGTCAATCGCAACCTTCCTGCGGTGCATCGTCACCTTTGGCACCGCCGCATGGGCATCACGAGCCGGCATCGAGTTTGGCGTTCTCCCCTTCGCCGCCGGACAGCTGTCCTACGGCGCCAGTCTTCTGCTCGTCTACCTCTGGTCCGGCGCTCGTTTGTCAAGCACAGACGGCTTCTCACTTCTCCCAAAGAGCCTGGGTCCCAGTCAAGAATACGTCGCCTCGTACTTCTACCGGCCAACCGTCAGCCTGGCGTCCAGCATGATGGCCCAGAGCATCGTCAAGCACGTCCTCACCCAGGGCGACACTTTCCTGGTTTCCATCCTCTCCTCCCCCAAGTCACAAGGCGTGTATGCTCTGGCCAATAATTACGGAGGCCTGCTCGCCCGCCTCGTCTTTCAGCCAATCGAAGAGAGCAGCCGCAGCTACTTTAGCCGCCTCCTTTTGTCGCAAGACACAAAGACCAGCAAGCCCTCCAAGGAGACCGCAAACACGGCCAGCCAACATCTCCACACCCTGCTCAGATTTTACGTCCTCCTCTCTGCCGTCATTGTGAGCATTGGTCCCGTAGCTGCCCCGCCACTGCTGTCCCTCGTCGCTGGTAAGCGCTGGGCCAGTGAGGGTGCTGGAGACGTGCTGGCAGTATACTGCTACTACATCCCTCTGCTTGCCATCAACGGCGTGGCCGAAGCATTCGTGGCATCGGTGGCGACGGAGGCACAGGTGCACCGGCAATCAGTCTGGATGGGTGCGTTTTCTGTCGCCTTTGGCTCCGCAGCCTTCGTCTTCATGCGCGTCATGGACCTCGGTGCTTCAGGTCTCGTCTTTGCCAACTGCATCAACATGCTTTGCCGCATCATTTGGAGCATCGCATTCATCAAATCGTACTTTAAAGGTCTTGAAACACCATTCGAACTTTTTACATTGCAGCCAAACGCCGTCACCTCTATCGTCTGTCTATCTGCGCCGCACCTCATCCGAAAGGTGGCCGGCGTCGTTTCCTCAGGGGCCTCCACGTCGTTCAAGCACCTGGTCGCCATCGGCGTGGCCTCTGTCCCCGTCGTCCTTTTGATGTAAGCTGCCATAATCTGCCCTGGCTCTTTGACTCTGGTATTCTAACACCCATCTAGCCTCTTTGCGGAACGGCGGTTTCTCATGCAATGCTACAACTCGGCCCGCAGACCAAAGGCTGCTGCTTAGCTCAGACACCCATTAGATATAGAAAACAAAATAAAATCAGACAGTTCCCTGAACAGGCTGGTAATTTAATCGTCAAACACAATCTTAGTAGCCTTCTTCGTCATGTCAACGTCCTTGAAGAAGGCGCCGTAGGTGTCGTGGGCCTTCTTCTTAACCGTCGTGCCGAACTTGAACAGTTCTTCGGGCACGGGCTGGTTGGCGCCCTTGAGAATGTTGATCAAACTGGGTCATGTGTAAGCAATTGTCTTGAGTATCGTCAATCGTCCGGCAACTTACGATCCAGAGTGCGCCTTGTCCTGTTGCGTGAAGAGGGTGATGGCCTCGCCAGTCTTGCCGGCACGGCCGGTACGTCCGATTCTGTGGACGTAGTCCTCGATCGTCAGAGGGAACTAGAAATGGTCAGTCAACTGTTGTGCATCGAAGGCACGAATCGAGACTTACGGTAACGTTGATGACCAACTTCACCTCGGGAATATCCAGACCACGAGCGGCAACGTCAGTGGCAACCAAGACGGGCGTCGTGCCCGCCTTGAAAGCCTCCAGACTGCGGGTGCGCTGCTCCTGGCGCAGATCGCCGTGGATGCCGCCGACGCGGATGCCACGCTGCTGCAGGAAAGTCTCAACGCGCGTCGCCTCCTTCTTGTACAGGCAGAAGACGAGAATGCGGTCGTTCTTCTTGTTGCCCTGCTGGTGCTGCTTGAGCAGCTGAAGCAGCCTCTGCTCCTTGGCCCTGGGGTCGACGACCTCGACGCGCTGGGTGATGCGCGTGTTGGCCTGCAGCTCGACGGCACCACTGGCGGTCTCCTTGCCGCTGGAGCCGATGGTGATCTTGATGGGGTCAACCATGAAGGACTCGGCGAGCTTGCGGACGGACGCAGGCCACGTCGCCGTGAACATGACGGTCTGGCGCTCCTCACGGGGGGGCATGGCACCGAGGATGCCCTTGATGTCCTCCTCGAAACCCTTGTCGAGCATGCGGTCGGCCTCGTCGAGGACTGCGAAGCGCGTGTCCTTGAGCTCGATGGTGCCGTCAGCCATGAAGTCCTTGAGACGGCCCGGGGTGGCCACGATGACGTCGGCGCCACGGTTCAGGAGAGCGCGCTGGTCATCCTTGGAGGCACCGCCGTAGATGCACACGCACTTGAGGCCAAGGAGAGACGAAACGTGCTCGAGCTGCTCCTGGGTCTGCATGGCCAGCTCACGTGTCGGGGACACGACGACGGCCTTGATGCCGCGCTTCTTGATCTTGGAAATGGCCTCGACAAGGGGCAGGGCGAAGGCCATGGTCTTTCCGGAGCCAGTCTCTGCGACACCGATGACGTCGCGGCGGGAGAGGGTGAAGGGCCAGGAAGCGGCCTGGATGGGGGTAGGCGTCTTGTACGAGGAGAAGGGGTTCTTCTGGATGAGCGGAGTTTGCGGGAGGTACGAGAATTGAAGGATGGGGCGCAGGTGGCTGGTCTTGTCTGTCGGGTCCGTGACGGTGATGGTCTCGGCGGTCATGAAGGCGTCAATGTCGGACTGGGGGAGCGCAGACAGGGCAGCGGCCTGCGCGTACTCTGCTCCGGCAGCAACAGGCTCGGCAGCCTTTGCGCTGGTAGCACCGCTCTCAGCCTCCTTGTCCTTCTTCTCCTTCTTCTTCTTTTCCTTCTTCTCCTTCTTTTGCCTCTTCTTCTCGGCCTTGTCGTCCTCATCCACGTCCATCTTGTCCTCGACAGCAGCGGGGGCTTCCTCGGAAGCTTCCTCGGCCTCGTCCTTGCTGCGCTTCTCCTTCTTCTCCTTGTTCTTCTTCTTCTCCTCCTTCTCCTTCTTGCGCTCCTTCTTCTCCTTCTTTTCCTTCTTCTTCTGCTTCTTCAACTCGGCGGCCTCGTCGCTGTCAACATCGCCAGCGGCAGGGAGGTCCTTGACCTTCTGCTTCTTGCTGGGGATCTGCTCGACCTCGCTGTCGGCGAGAGAGTGCTTTGTGGCGGCCATTGTCGAGATTCTGGGCTCGGTCGCTGTGGGAATTGACTTGCGACGCTGGAAATATCCCCGAGGACGGTGAGCTCGAGTCGAAAAGGCGGGTGGCTGAGGGGCGAGTGCAAGTGCGATCGGATGGTCGCAGAGACAGACGAAGGGAAAAAAAAAAATTGCTTATCGATAGGGCGATAAGATTGGCAGCCGATAACCAGCGGCCAAGGGTCCAGGCCCGCTCGTCACGCTAATCACATCTTGTTGTGGCCCATGCTTCCCCGCTCACCGAGCCCCGGCCAGAATCGGAGCTGAAGGCCCACTCGGTGTTTTCCACCTTCCTCGATCGGCCCCGGACTTCAGTGTTCTTCATTCACCCTCCCCACCTCTCCTACTTCCGCGCGGATTCCACTCCATGTGCCCTTCCCCTCACTGCCAGCTGTCACTCGCTTGTTACGATACTCCCTGTTGGGCCTTGCTGCCCGTCTTTCTGCCTCTGAGGCCGCATGCAGCCCCCTCCCAAGTCGGACGGGTGCGTGCGAATCCCAGCCGAGACTTGGTTTGGAGCACTGAGGGGGGCCGTCGTTGGCTCAAACCACCGGCGCCGTCGAATGGGATATCCTCCGTCGTGCCTCTGGAGCTGCGCTCGGGTAGCTTGAGCGAAACCTGCCCAACAGGAGCGGGCCGTCAACTGTCTATTTCCGTTACCACGAAACTGGGACTATCAACGTCCAGGAAAAAGGAACCATCAGAGACACCGACGTTGTGAGATATGCAGGCGAACTTCTTGTGCGTATCTGCGAACTGCACAAGATTCGGCACACCACAGCGTTCGCGTACAGGTATCAGGTAGGCGGCCGCGGGCATCGAGGCCGCCATGTCAGCCAATAGTCCCCTGGGCGTCAGCAAGGCGGCCCAACCCTGCAACGGGAGCTAGCCGCCATCTGCAGTTCTTCGAGGGATTTCCATACCCAGCCTATATTCGTACTTCAACCCTGTCCCGTCCTGCCAATGGGTCTGGTTCTCGTGCTGCATGGGGAGATGATCGCGGCAGCGCATCACCCTGCGATGCCCATGTCACACGGCTGACGGTGCGGCGTTCACCCTTGCTGTGTCCTCTTCTGATAGCGTCCCACGTTGCACCTCGATGGCGACAACGCGGCGCCCCACGGGGGTGGGGGAATAGAACAGCTTCGAGATGAGGTAGAAATAGTAGCCTTCCCCCGAGATGGGCGTCAGTAGCCATTGCAGCCGTCATTTCTTCAAAACAAAACTACACCCCACGGCTCTATGGAAAGCTGTCAGGTACAGGGCAGGCCTGACCTGTACGGGCTCGGCCTTCGAGTCGCATTCTACATCCATTGGTTCGGCGCAATCATTGTAGAATACCTCGAGGTCGCCGACCTGCCCGACATCAGGCTCATTGGCCTCCTGTTTTCCGCGGCCGCCTTCTTCGGGCTGATTGTCAAAGTCACCGTGACCACCCTACAGCCAGCTGATGTCTATATCGTCTTCCTCCTAGCGATGGGCATCTACTTCTTTCTGGTTCCATTGTATATATGGAAAGCGTTGACGTGCTTCAACCCATACTGGAACCCCTTCCGATGGGCCAAGGAGGATCCAAGCCCGGCCTTCAAGGGTCTCAGCTTCACGTTGCTCCTGGCGTTGACAGCGTTGGGCATCTGGTTCTGGTGCTCGTTCGTCCCGGAGAATCCGTGCTCCTCGTCCCAGTGCGGCTTCTTCTTCAGTTGCGTCAAGCTTGGTAACGAAGCATTCGTCGCCTTCAACGCCATTCTCTGCTTTACCATCCTGCTGGTTTGTGTCGTCGTCTTGCTGCTCAAGATGGGGTGGAAGATACCGTTCTGGCGACAGAGGCGCAGGAAGCGGAGGATCAGGTGAGTCAACTCCCAGCCACATTATGAGAATGTCAGTCAATCCTAACGCCGATGCTGCAGAGCGGTGCACGTCATGTTAGTCAAGGAGATCAAAACTTTGAGCAATATTGCCGTCGCAGCCACTCTCACCGCTGCCGTTGAGCTGACCATCTCATGGAACCACATCCAAGATGTAAACAACATTTCCGACGTCGTCCAAATGCTTCCTCTCTTCATCAGCGCTGGGTTTCTGGTGCGCATACTGTTCCTGCACTTTGCGGGGGCTAACGAAAGCTCGGATTCCTCCGAAGAAGACAGTGATGGCGAGTCGAGTAGTGACATGACGGAGTCACAGGGTGGGTTGCCGCCGCCACCTCCTGTTCATCCACGTTAGGAGTGGCATGTGTTGTACCCGAGCTTTTACAATAAGAGGATTTGATATTGCGGTGACCGACGTACTTGTGAATTCTCCTCATTCCTATGCATCAGAGAGCCAGATACATGCAGGAGAAATGACCGTACCAGCATGAAAGTAGCCGGTGAGGATGAGGCAAAGAAGAACAGCGGTACGCGTTGCAATTGCTATCAGACCCACGAGATGTCAATGTCTGCGGCTGGTAGATGCCGAGTTTTGGTCGTATACATCTGAACTATTCAAACCTTCAAACTGAGCGCTGTTCCAACATAAGAAAACATCCACACATTGTACCAGTGGAGAGTTCTGGCTCTCATAACTGTGCCTTCAACATTACACTGCATCCTCAATGTTACGTGAGATTTCCCCCTTAACTCGACATCCACTTAGGTATTTGAGTGAACTTTGACATTTCATCCGCGGTCTCCTTCCACAATAGCTTCTGTAGTCGCATGCCATCCTTAGAATTGGCATAGCCTTCTGGCCTGAGAAAACACCTTAGTCTCATTATCTCCATAACCAAGATCCAGTACTTACTCCCAGATGTCTTTATCACCCAGCTGTTTCCCGTGCGTCTCAGCACCCACCACCACGGCAGCATGAAGCCCGATCCAGCCAGATTGCTCCGGAGACCTCGCCCGTACGGCCTTCACCGCATTCATAGCCAACCTAAAAGGCAGCGGCAGCACGTCGCTCATTGCCGTCTTCACCATCCCGGGGCAAAACGCATTGACGATGACCTTCTCAGACCCCAAATATTGCCGCAGCTCTCGGAGGAACAGAAACACCAGGAGCTTGCTGTCCGCGTACCGAGACAGACCGTAAAAGTTTGCCTCGGCGTCCAAGTGCTCCAAAACTGACTCTCCGGGGGCGAGAGGCGCCTTTGCCGCCAAGCTGGTGTTTCCTATGGCTCGGCTTCCGGTCCAAGTGACTCTCCCGGGGGATCTCGTCCTCTCAGCCGTGGATTCTAACAAAGGGAGAAGCTTGAGCATCAGGAGCACATTGGAGAGGTAGTTCACCTGGACCGTCGCCTCGTGATTCGTCGCAGCAACATGACGCTTGAGTCCCGGAACTCCAGCGTTCAGCATCAGGATATGGAGATCTTTGTGCTCACTGCAGAATGCTTTTGCAAAAGACTGGACGCTGCCGTAGTCTTCGGCATCCATCTTCATGACCTTGACGATGGCGTCTGGGTTGGCCGACTTGATAGCTGCATCATCCAGAAGTTCTCGTTTTATCGACTCGCCTTTGGAGGTGTTGCGGACCGCAAGGACAACGGTCGAGGCTCTCAGGAGAACGAGCTGCTTTGCCAGGGCAAGGCCGATTCCAGACGTTGCGCCTGTGACGATGGCCGTTTGGCCGTCAAGATACAAGTCATCCGGCAATGGCGTCACTAGGGGCTGGAAGAGTCGCATGATGGTAATGTTGAAACGAGGCTGAAAGAACTGACCTTAGTATTCTTGCTTTCCATCGTAACAGCCGCAAGAATTGCGTCTTTTATTTATGAAGCCATTACGACCGTAGATTATCCTCTTTCTCGAAAGGACACTTCAAATCCGACGGCTTTCATGTCCGCCTGTTGCGATACCATCGTCAAAGTCCGCCGAGTTCTCGTCGTCGTCTTGCCCAAGATGGCGAGGCAGAGGCGTCTTTGACAATGTGGTGTTGGCGGAGTTATCCATGGCCTCGCCCCAACACGGTTAACCATTCGAAGAATCGGGAGCTGCTCCGACGCTGCTTACAGAGCAGGTAGATAAGATCGGGGCGTTGTGCCGCGGCCGTGGTCGGTCCTGTGCAGGCTGGCGGAGACGGTGGCAGGGGATCCGACCAGAAGTCTCCGAGGACCATCCGAAGCCCGCCGGGTCGGCATTTGGGCCGGCTCACTCGCACACATTTCCTGTGATCAAAGAATGTGATTGAAATAAGTGACTCACGAGTCCCAAATCGACGTTCGTATTTCCATGCATGTTCTTATCCTCGTGGTGTTCCACTGAGCAAGAAATTGCGATACGGAGTCAAAGCATGAACGTGGTCAGGCTGTACCCTTGGAGAGGGAGTCCTCCCAGCATCAATCGCACTCGCCCCGCATCACCAGTCTCACGATGCATTAGGCCTAGCCAACGAACGCGCCGCTATCGGTGCACTCTGTTGGTCGGGCCTCGTCAGGTCTCAGGCTCAATTCCCCATGCAATGTCATGTTTCTGGAAATACTCATGTTCCTTTCTTCGGATTTTCATCTGTCTTGTCGGTCGCTGATAAGCTGGCCACTAACTAAAATGGTATTTCAACACTGACGTACAACCCTGCCCCTTGGAAGCCTCTGAGATGAGATTTTGTAAAGAGTAGCTTCGTGGCAGCGTGGGCTTGAATATCGTGATGGCCGTAGCGGCCGCGATGAAGGAGCCTTCGTCCATCCAAGCCGTGTGAATCCGTATTTCCCTCCCAAACTCCAGTAATTTTGTTGAAAAAATGTTTTGAAACGACGAAATCTTGTTTAGGCGAGAATCGCCCAATCACCAGGCCTCACCACACCCACTGCACCACCCGGCGTCATTCTCCGTGTCCGAACTCCATGAAACATGTAACGGGTTAAGAAAAGAAATAAATCATTCATGCGGATGCGGAAGCGGAAGCGGCGGCGGGGGCCTCGGTCTTGGCCTCGGTGCCTGCGAGGTTGGTGGGCTTCGCGTTGGGGTTCTTGGTGTAGTAGTCAGAAATGGCGGCCTTGATGGCGTCCTCGGCAAGCATGCTGCAGTGAAGCTGTTGTATTGTTAGCAATGGACAATGCGACAGCTTTGCGTCGTCTTGGCAGACATACCTTGACGGGGGGGAGCTTGAGCTCCTGGGCGATCTCAGTGTTCTTCACTCGGCCGGCCTGCTCCAGACTACATTGATGGTTAGCAGGGAGATGAGCGATGTAGAGAAATGTGTCGACTCACGTCATGCCACGGACGAGCTCGGTCAGGTAGCTGGAGGATGCGATAGCGGAACCGCAGCCGAAGGTCTTGAACTTGACATCGGAGATGGTGTTGGTCTTGGGGTCGACGCGGATGTTGAGCCTGCGACAAATTTGTTAGCATGCATGTCTAATAGAGATGAAGGATATATCGCATGGCGGTCGCTTGACGTGCGAGTGCATTCGGGAGGGAGCCGAAGCAAAATGAAGCAGCTTGCGACCGGAGGGCATGCCGAGCCCCGCAGTGCGTGCCGACAGCGACTTGATGATATTGGGGGTGTTCTTCGCGGGAGGCGTCTTACTTCATAACGTCACCGCAGGCGGGAGCGCCGACGAGGCCCTGGCCGACGTCCTTGTCGCCCTTGGGCATGGAACCGACATTGCGGGGGCGGGAGTAGCTGTTTCGCAGACATCAGTATTCTCCATCTTCCAAACGTGATATCCGGGGTCACATACTGGTCCAGCACCTTCTCGTGGTATGCCCTCGTCGCGCCGACGGCAACAGCAGGTGCAAGCTGGCGGGCGGGAGCGGCGGAGGGGCGGACGGAGGTGGTGAGGATCGCGCGGGAGGCGACACGGAGGGACCTGGAGAACATCGTGAAGGGTATTTTCGTCGTCGGGGTCTTTTTCGGTGTTGGCTGTGCGCGGGTAGGTATCGAGCTTAGGAAATCGTCGCAGGTGTGTTTGAAGTCGCAAGAATCGATTGAGGGTATCAAATGTGAATGTCGATGGTGTTGGCGACAAGAGGAGGGCGAAATAAGAAATTTGTTGAGGCAGAAGGGCACTCGGCAGCTGAGGGTTTAGCGGAGGGCAGAAAGAGGAGGCGAAGATTCGGGTCAAAAGAATAAAATGGAGAGAGCTGGCGCTGGCACTGGCACTGGCAGTGGGAGTGGCACCCTCGCAGTTCACTTCACTGGAGCGGGCGCTGGGACGGGCTCCAGAATCTGGCACTCACACGCTGCGGATGCGGGACTTGTGACGGAGAACGATGGCGATCTCGGTGGTAGCAGGTGCCAGCCGCCAATCAGAGCTTTCAATGACCATGCATTAAGTCATGGAGAGCTCACTAGGCTCGGCGCCTCGGAGAAGACAAAAACTCGACCGCCTCCGCTTGATTCGTCAGACGTCGTCTCATTGGCTGTGATAAGGCACGTTTCCTCGGCTCAGCGACGGGGAGAGTACGTACCGCACGGCACCGGAACGTATCCCCGTCTTCTGACAGCCCGCGCCAGGCCTCTCCTCTGTCCCTACCAGCTGGCTGGGCGGGATTCGCAGCTGCGGTGGAGCATCCGACGGGGCGGCAACAATTTGTCATTGTCCTCGTCAACGAAAGAGATTGGATCTGATTAGATACGTCCTGCACCTCCGTCGTCGCTGGTCTTACGTACTCCAGATTCAATCACCGCCCGGTCGGCGGTAGGCAGGGTCCCGTGTCCGCTTTTTTGTTCTTCTTTTTTTCTGTCCTCTGTTCTTAAGTCCGGGGAAACTCGTTTCGGTGCATAATCTCCACTAAAAAGTCGGTGTTGCATCAAAGACAGCATCTTGACTCATCCACGCGCAATTAAGCAGCTCTCATGCACGTAGACAGCGCAATGCGATTAACCACTGCGATAGCCCCACTCCACTACGTAATCGTTCAGCTCCAGGCAGCCTGTCCTTACCTAAGCTCAAGCTCTCCCGCAGCAGTAGAGGTCCAGTGCTGCCTTGCGGTGCCGTAACCGGGTCCCCGCCGCGGGGCAGCACCAGCACCAGCACCACCAACCAATACAGCCCACCAAGACTGAGCTGGGTGCACCACCACAACGGCCACTACCTTACCTTACCACTATTTTCCTGCAAGAGCTTGAGCTTATCGGTTGTTTGCTCTGACTTGCTTTGCTCAGGAACCTGCCTTGCGCCTTCTCAACTCAGCTTCCTTCCTTCAAAGGTTGCGCTTTGACGCCTCTGCTGCACCTGCCTGTTTGCCTTTTCTACAAGACAGCCAGGGCGCATTCAAAAGTCAACACAACCTCAACCCTCACCCACCACAGCAACATTCCGAAGCTCACTGACCGCGAACTCTGAACGAGAAAAAGCAACACCAGCTTCCACCCACCATGGCGTGCCCTCATCTGGAGACCATAGCCCCAAGTTTGTGTTCCCCGAGGCTTACAGACATCTCCCCTGCCCACGCGAAGCTTCGCCCAGCTGACATCTTTCAGCCCTGCAGCCGCCGACGCCCATCCAATCTGTCTACCGAGAGGACTGCACCCAGTGCTTCGACTCCCGTGTAAGCACTTTTCTAAGCCTCCCTAGACCTTCACTTGCTGACTTGTTGCGTCCAGGATGATCCCGCCGGCGTTGATGTCTGCCTCCAGTGCTTCAACGGCGGTTGTGCTGGTGATCGCAGCCACGCCCAGCTTCACCGACGGCTATGGGAGCACCCTCTCGTGCTGAATATTCGCCGCGCCCGCAAAGTCGTCGTCCGAGATGAGCCTCCGCTGAAGATGTCGAAGCTGGCCATTGCCGCCGAGACCGAAGAAGACCGATTCGACACTACAACCACCGTCAAGTGCCTCGAGTGCAACCAAGAGCTTGACAAGACAAGTGACAAGCTTGCAAATGTCGTCGATGGAATCATGAAGGCCAACACCTTTTCCCGCAAGGAGGAGGTCAAGGCTTGGGAGCAGGAGCTGACCAGCTGCGAGCACATCTTGCTTATGCAGCAGTCGGAGCCCCGAACCATTCAATCCGGCGATCTTGGACACTGCTCGGCCTGCGACTTGCACGAGAACCTTTGGCTCTGCCTGGAGTGCGGAAACCTGGGCTGCGGCCGCAAGCAAATGGGCGGTGTCGATGGTAACTCCCACGCCCTCGCACACTCGACCGAATCTGGACATGGTGTCGCTGTCAAGCTGGGATCCATTACCCCCGAGGGAACTGCAGACGTCTACTGTTACAAGTGCGATGAGGAGAGAATTGACGGAGACCTTGGCCAGCATCTGGGTCACTGGGGAATCATCTTGGCCGATCGACAGAAGACGGAGAAGAGCTTGACGGAGATGCAGATTGAGCAGAACTTGCGCTGGGACTTCAGCATGACTACTGAGGACGGAAAGGAGTTGAAGCCTCTCTTTGGCGCCGGCTTGACTGGCCTCAAGAACCTCGGTAACAGCTGCTACCTTGCCAGCATCGTCCAGTGTCTTTTCGATACCCCCGCCTTCAAGAACCGCTACTTCTTGCCTGCCCGCGACCTTCCCGTTGTCCATGACCCTGCGGAGGATCTGGAGACTCAGCTTCGCAAGATGGCAGACGGCCTGATTTCAGGCCGCTACTCGAGGCCCGATTCCGATGCTGTCCCGTCTGATCAGTCCCCCGATCTCCCGACACAGAAGGGCCTGGCACCCGCCATGTTGAAGCACTTGATCGGCAGAGGTCATGCCGAGTTCTCGACCATGCGCCAACAGGATGCCTTTGAGCTGTTGCAGCACATTTTCAAGCTTATCACTCGTTCCCCGCACCCCCCCGACCTTGGAGACCCGACCCAACCTTTCCGCTTCGTTCTTGAGCAGAGGTTGCAATGCCTTGGATGCAAGAAGGTCAGGTACTCGACTAATGAGCAAGACAACATCTTCATCGACGTCCCATTGGAGAAGCTCCCCGCCGAGGAGGGTGCCGAGGCGAAGCCCGATGCGTACAAGCCGGTCACGCTCAGAGAGTGTCTGGATAATTTCACCGCCGAAGAGGTCGTGGAGTTGACATGTTCTGCATGTGGAAGCAAGGACGGTTACACCAAGCGATCTCTGTTCAAGACGCTGCCTGAGAACCTTGTCGTCAACGCTAGGAAGATGGCTGTCATCAACTGGGTTCCGGTCAAGATCGACGTCCCTGTCATCGTTCCCGATGAGCCGTTCCTCCTGGACGACTACCTCTCCAAGGGTCTCCAGCCATCGGAAGAGACTCTTCCGGATGATGTCGAGGAAAGTGCCCCTGCGTTCGTCGCCAACCCTGAGGCCTCCAGCCAGCTTGAAGCCATGGGCTTCGGCCGCAACAGATGTGATCGCGCCCTCCACGCCACTGGCAACTCCGACGCCAACGCCGCCATGGAGTGGCTCTTTGCCCACATGGAAGACCCGGACATTGATGAGCCTCTGGTTCTTAGCGGTGGTGCAGGCGCCAAGGGTGATGCGGCGGATCCCGAAAAGATTGAGATGCTCGGGGCCATGGGCTTCTCCGTACCACAGGCGAAGAAGGCGCTGCGGGAGACCAGCGGTGACGTTGAGCGAGCTGTCGAATGGCTCTTCAGCCACCCTGACGATCAAGGAGTCTTTGACGACGAAGAGGCGCCTGCGGCAACATCCGACTCTGCTGCACCCAAGCCAGAGGCGGGAAGTGCTGCCACCCCTGCCAAGTATCAGCTCCAGTCCATCTCCTGCCACAAGGGCACAAGCATCCATGCTGGGTATGTCTCTCTCTTTCAGAGGTGTGGTTGTGAAAACAAGCTAACAATCAAACTAGTCACTATGTAGCCTTCATTCGCAAGGAGGTAGACGGCCACCCCGCCTGGGTCCTCTTCAACGACGAGAAAGTTGTTGAAGCGGCAGAGATTGAGGAGATGAGAAAGTTTGCCTACGTGTACTTCTTCAAGCGAGTCTAGGAACTCTCTCCAATGCCAGGAAGGTTGTTGAAGCGGCGGAGATTGAGGAGATGAGGAAGCTTGCCTACGTGTACTTCTTCAATGGCGTTTGGGTTGCGGCATAACGACGAAAACGGACAAAGGCGGTTGTCCTGGGCATACGAATGGCATGTTGAAGTTGCGTATATCAATGGCCAAGGGAAGAAGCATGGCTGGTTGCATGGCGGGAGATGGAGGGAAGCAGTCATGTGCGGTGTGGAAAAGGAGAATACACATACAAGATAGACTCCGGTATAGGGGCACAAGAAAGCAGACAAATTATAGTTTCTTCATTACTGGTGACGGCCAAACATAGTGCTCATCACAAGTTCAGACTCGGGGTGTTCCGAATATGTTCAGTGACCTCCAACGCCAAGACGCCTTTAACATATTGATGCCGCCCCCGCCCAGAATCTCGGGGGGATGTGGCATCAGATTCCGCACTCCATCATCGTACATTCATCTCTGTAGCTCCATCGTACTAGTACACGCCGACGTAAGGGGGTGCTCGACATAAGGGGTGGGAGAGAGAGAGAGAGAGAGAGACAAGCCGGCTCACTCGGCCAGACGGTAGCTGACGAGGGTATCGACGCGATGGTTGCTGGTGCTGAAGCCACGCAGCTGGACGCGTTCGCCGTTCTCAATCTCCTTTGCGTCGCTGTCGCCCCACTCGACGGGCACCTCGCTGTCGGCGTCGGCGTAGACGAGCACGTTGAAGGTGCAGTCGCCGGCGAGCTGGGGGAGGAAGGTGACGGAGGCGGTGATCTGGCGGAAGATGGCGGCGATCTCGTCCTGGATCTCCTTTTCCGTCTTCTCGGGCGCGGCCTCGGCCGCCGCCGACGCGCCGCCGGGTGCGACGTTCTCCTGGTCTGCTGCCTTCGAGCTCGACTTGGACTTTGACTTTGACTTGCCAAAGATCTGCACGTCAAACTGCCAGCGCTCGACGTGCTCGCCCGTGTCCTTGTCGGTGATGACGATGACGAGCTTGGAGATCTTTCCGCGGAGCATCCAGCGGTCCAGCTGGCCCATGATCTTTTTGATGTACGCCCTTACCTGGTCGTCCGACGATACTGCCGTTGTGTGTTAGAGCAAGCTGTAATGCTTTCGATCGATCGACGGGATGGGAGGGTGTCTCGAACCTAGCATGTTGAGGCCATATTTCTTGACGCTGGACGAAGCACAACGAGGTCAGCAAAAAACAACGAAACCAATGCACAAGATTCAGGATGCGCCAGGAGGGGTTTTGACTTACGCAGAGAAGTCCTCCGCAGGATAGACACCTCGTTGGAAACTGGGAGCGGGGTTAGATCATGCGGAGCGCAGTCGGGAACTTCAGAGGGAGGCTGGCAGTTCGTACAGAATGGTGTGTATCGAATATTGAAACTACTCAGCAAGAGCCTGATCAGTATAATGTTCTGCGCATGATGCAGTCAAGGGGAGGTGGCGCAAGGGGATGCGACGAGGGGTTACTCACGAACTCGGCGACGAGCTTCGCGCTGCCCTTGAGGGCGAGCTTGTGCACCTTGGACTTATCGACCTTGTCGTCGGAACCCATTGTGAATGATGTCGGTCGGCAGACGAGTGAGCGGGGCGGCAGCGGTTGCACGTGGAGTGTCGATTCCTGAACGAACGAACGGTTGTTGAGGTGAGACTTGCGGCGGTGATGGGTTCGATTTGTTTACTTTTGGACGGGATCGAATTTTGGGCTGGTTGCGGGGTGATTGGGCCTGTCTTGGCCTGGCGGTGACAGCTGACAGTGAGTACAGGGGTCCAGGTCCAGTTGGGCGGGCAGGGCACCTCACCTTTGATTCATTCATCCACGGTTCAGGTTAGCGCTCGGCACTGCTACAGAGCCCCGCTGTTCCGGGCCGGCACTGCGACCTCCAGGTAACCTAGGTATCTTCCGCCGTACACTGCATCGCCCGGGCTTATTGAGTTGCAACTTGCCAGAACCTGCCGACGGGCAACTTACACAATTTGCTTTGCCAGTCCGGGGGCCCCGCTTCGGGCTTGCTGCTCCAACTGCGAAACTTTCCGCAATGGCGGTCGAACAAGGATTTGACTGTACAATAAATATGGCTTTGTTTTGACGTCGGGGAACCAAACGGAAGTTGGACATTTGGCAGCAACAGATATACCATCTAAAGGCTCATCATGACCGCGTCGGAGTTGTTGGCGGACAAGGGATCCATCTAAATGCTTTACTCGCTGCGAGCTGTTCAGGCAACCATACAACGCATCTAGAGGTTGGCAAAAACTAGCATGACAGCATTCTCACAGTCTTCAGCAGCAGGTGTTATCGGCCCAAAAAGTTACGATGCATCACATGGCGAAGACAATAGCTTGCAGTAATAAACAGGGGGTATTCGTATTATCTATGAAACTTGAAAGACTTTTGTTTTGCTTTAAGCAAGAGCAGCGCAGGTGAAGGGGCTGCTGATGGCGCCGGTCTTGAACTTGTGCGCCTGTAGAGTGGGTTAGCGTGTGGACTATGACCAAGAGCGATGAGCGGTCAAAACTTACAATCTCAACAATACTGGCGTATGTGCCGCAGACAAGGACAATCATGCCAATGACGAAGCACAGACCGTTCAAGGCGGTCTTCCACAGGTTGTGGGTGGCGAAAGGAGAGCCCTCACGGATGAGCATGAACCACATCATGGCAGGGAAGTAGAAGGTGAAGCCAGAGATGAAGAGGGAAGAGCTGATGGACAGAAGCTCCGAGAAGAAGGGGATGGCCTCGGCGATGATGAAGGCAAGGACGGTGATGACGGTGATCAGAGTAAGCCAGGTGATCCAGCCCATCTTGGTGTTGATGAAGCGGATGATGGAGTCCTTGTACATGCGGCCGTGGATGTAGCGACCGACAACCGTGGTGTTGATGGATCCCGAAATGAAGATGACGGGCAGACCAACGCCGAAGGCGACCTTGGAGATGGTGTGGCCAGCGGACAGGAGAGCGGGGGACTGGACCTCCTGGCCGACAAAGGCGTAGATGAGGGCACCAGTGAGGGTGTAGATGAAGATCTCAATGAGACCAAGGGCCCAGATGGACTTCTTGTAGTCAGAGGGAGTGTGCATCTCGTCCATGAAGGAGAACTGGCAAATGGCAAAGCTGTAGGCGAACACAATGTTGGTGATGGCAATGAAGGCCTCGGCAAAGGTGAGACCGTCCTGGGGCCACGCGGACCAGGGAGCGGTGGTGATGGAGCCCTTGTTGATGCCGGTGGCAATCATGGTGATACCAATGGCCAAGATGATGGAGACAAAGTCGATGTATCCCAGGATGGCAACCTCGGCGAAGGAGGGGGGAATGGCGAGGATCAGCAGAATGATGGCGGAGACGACGGCGAAGACGATGGAGCAGGCGCCGTTGTTGGTGATGTTGCCAAAGGCAATGGCGCCGGTGAGGGTGTGGGAGCTAACCAGGAAAGTCAACTGCAGAGCGAACATGGCACCGACGAGTTCGTAGCCGAAGCGGCCCATCATGAGCTGGCCGGCGTCGGCGTAGTGCGAAACGTGGGGGAACTTGAGCTTGACCTGACCGACGACGTCACTGGTGTAGATGGCGATGAGACCGAGACTGATGCAGAGGATGACGCCAGGAACCATGCCGAGGGTAGCGAAGGCGGCGGGGAGACTGAGACTGCCGAGGGCGATGGCCTCGACGATGAGGACGACGGTGAGACGCTTCCACCCGAGGCGGTGGAAGTGGGCGCTGCCCTGGGCAGCCTTCTGCTTCTCCAGGTCCTGGCGGTTGAGGTCGGTGACCTCGCCGACGACCTCTCCGGGGAAGACAGCATCGCGGGAGAACTGGGGGGCGACAGCAGCGCCGTCCGCCTTGGTGTCCTTGCCCTCAGCCCCGCGGGACTGGTTGTTGATCTGGTCGTGATCCATTGCTGTTGGTGTTGGTGATGTTGGTATTTTTGACCGTTGTGCAATGGATGGCTGGATGGATGGATATGCTCCGTGGGGCCTAGTAGGGCGCACGAGTTTTCACACACGAGATGGCTGGTGTCGTTGGTGTGGAGAGAAACGGACCGACTTGGTGGTGGCGAGTAGACTGGACAGACCTACACGGGCGCGTGCTCTGGACTCTGGCGAGAGAGAAGAGAGGAGAGACCGGGTTGAGCTGGTCGCGAACGGCAGTTGAAGAGTCTGGAAGGACCGAAGAGTGAGAGAGAGACTGTCGAGTGCCTGGTTGGACTGAAGAAGGAGAGAGGGAAAACAACTCCAAAAAGATGGGAAGGTGGGAGGAGGATATATGGTGGCAAGAGGCGGAGCATGAGCCAGAGCCAGAGCACCGACCCCGGAGTCAGGCCGAGGAGGAGATGGGACAAGAGAGGAGAGGAGAGGAGGAGAGGAGGGCTCGATGGAAGCCTCGCCCTTCCCTCCGCCGCCGTCTCGACTACTCTGAGAGGACAACTCCAACGAGTTGGAGGAGAGGAGACTCTTCCCCTTCCACTTCCATGCAATCAATGAACATGGACTTGTTGAACAAGGGTCCTTATCTCTGGCCCCCGCGATCTTGGAGCGGTGACACCGGCAACGGACGAATGTGAGTGGGCGGGTTTGGGATGGGTTCATGGAGGTTCGTCAGCCCGGGTCATGATTGATATCACAGCAAGCTCGTCCCATCCCATCATCCCCGTCGCCTCTGTGATTCCGTGCGTCTTGGTTTTGCGGGGGAATAGACCGTTGCAGACTTTCCCCGCGAAATCGACCAGCGTCCCTGAAATTCCAGACGCACTGTTGAAGGCGTCCCGAGTTTCCCTGGAGAAGCAACGGCCAGAACCACGATGCTGGTGCTCTTTGCGCTGGCCATTTGTCAAAGAAACCAGGTCTGCTCGCGAGGGCCTGCGAGGCACTGCGGGACTGAGGCAATTCGAAAAGTTTTGACATCGTAATAGAGTGGATTTTGTGACCTCTGCTTTACCTAATGGACCCAGCAGAAGAGCCGCAGAGTGGCCTCACCTTGCCCCTTGAGTCAGTCCATACCCACGACCAGCCCCGAAATACGACCGGTGGCGCTGGGAAGAGCTGGCATAACTGGGATTGCGGATGGGTGTATCGTCAGGCATGCGTGTTATTGCCCGTCCAGACGGGAGAAACTCTGCGCTCGCTCAGTCCGCCTGCTTCGAAACCCAGACTAAGGTGTGAGTGACGCACACTCTGCAGAGCTGTGGACAGCAGCCATCAGACGTTGGGCCAAGAGTGTGAGGCTCAATCTCTTCAGACGGGAAGCAAAGCCAAGTTGGCGATTGCCGAGCAAGGGGGGGAGCGGCATGGTGGCATGAGCCGCTGCTAGCCCTGGGCAGAGAAGTCCTTTCAAGGCTGCCCGTCACGCCCGTCTGTCCGTTTTTGCAGTGTTCCTGAATGCGCTATGCCGCTCGTGGGAGCAATGCCGCATACCCGCAGCCGGCTGCAAAGGAAAACGTAATAGCGCGGGTGATGGTCCCGTAGAATCCCGACATGCTCGAGTCGTCATCCTGGCCGGTGCCCACTCACACCGTCGCACAGAGTCGTGCATTAGGAAGGCTTCTAGAAGATCGACTCGAGGGCGGAAAAGGCTTGTCGACGCCTCCGACGTCGTTCCCTGCAACGTGAGTGGCCGACTGCCGTGACGACGCGGGTTGCCCCTGCACAAATCTCACTTCGCTGCGCTGTTGGCGACGCGAGAATGAGATCTCTCACGCGACGGGGACTTTGGGAACACCCATGTCGACGACCAGAGCCATGAACTCAGGGCGGAACTGGCGCAGACCCTTTTTTTTTTCTTTTCTCTTGGTATTTGTTTTTTCTCATCTCATCTGCTCTTGGGACAATGTGAGTGGCCAGCCGTGTTCTGGCGTGAATAAACTGACATCTTCCCATTACCAACCGCAGAGATAATGGTTTCGGGCCTCGTTGGGGCCTTCATTAACGAGAGAAATATTCGCCGAATTGACCGACATGCGACGACGCTGTGGCAAGCAACACGGTAAAGCCGGTTTCAAGATGAAAATGATTCGAGTCTTGATTCCTTGAACCAACTGTCAGCAGTGATCACTGATAAGGCTTGTTTCCACAAATGAGTTTCAATTAAGAACACCCGTCAAAGATAGCTCGACGGGCGCGCCACGGGCAAACCGACATTTGATGGCCTGCGTCTCTAGCGGACCCGAAGGTTTGCGCGTGCATTGCAGACACTCGGCCGACGTGCCGCGAAACCGAGCATGCTTGTGCTTGTCCTTCACATTGCACAAACAGCGTGCGAATCGCTCGGACGCGGTTTGCGCCGGGCTTTTCTTCGCTCCTCTGCAACTCAGCAGGGGGCTCGCAAAAGAGAAACAAGGGGCCAGGCAGGCAAGCAGGGGAAAGGGGGGGGGCTGGTCCATGGACATGGGCATGGGGGCTTGTTGAGAGAGGAGCAGAGGAAGGGGAATGGATGGATGAGAGGGGTTGGGACGAAGCCATTGGCAATTCCAATTGTGTGATGGAATCCGGGGTAAAATATGCGGGGATGGGGCCAGTTGGATGCAAAAAGGGCAATTCTGAGCGCCCGAGTGCTCTCAATTTCTCCATATTGTCAGCAATCCAACGCACTCGTCCCCGTTGCCTGCGGCGACTGAGTCGTGCCACCCTCACCCTCCCGCCGACAGGACGAACGCATCAACCGCCGATATTGCTGCAATACGGGTCATACCGGTCGTTTCTTCGCCGACAAGCGGGACGGCGTGTCCTGACATGGTCCTCGAGGCCAACACGCTCCGATCCCACGACAGCTTCAACCAATCTCGTTGTCGTTATTTGACCGCCGAACGGGTACGGGTACTCCGTTGCTGCGTGTGACTCCCCCAGATTTCCTCCAGGACCGGCAGACATCGCTCGTCCCGCCAAAGAAATCCCGCGAGCATCTGCTGTAAGGCTTCGCGGTTACATCGCTCTGGGGGCAACACGTCGCCGGCTCTGTCCAGAACCTTGTGCAATCTCGAAGCGAACCACTGGCGGTCCTCTGTTGTTCCGGACCCGACGATACCGACGAAGAGGATCCAGAGCAGGGCGGCGTCGTGGGAGACCCAGATGAGTGCGATGGAGTCTGCGTCGTCCAGCGCGGCCCGCATGCGCGCTACCAAGAGCCGGATCATGTGCCCGGTTGTCGGGATCTCTCGCAGGACGACGTACAGAAAGACGTGAGCCGCCGCGACCAAGACGAGGAACCGCTTCTGGACAGGTGTCACTGTCTGACGCTCCACGTACAGGAAGTGCAGGATCGAGTTGTCTGCGGTGTTCATGACGATTCTGATGTCGTCTGCTGACACGGCCCCCGCCTGCGAGCAGATTGCTTGCCTCAGACTCACGAAGATCTTACGTGGTTCATTGCTCGCGTCGGGATTGTGGCCTCCGAGCCTGTCCAGGTGACGCAAGGAAGGTGTCATTGCGCGATTCACGACGGACGATGGCAGAGACACCTGGTCGAGGGTATGGAACATGGGAAATTTCGGAATCCTCCCCATACCGGATGCCACTTGGATGTCAATCCTGACGATGGTTTGGTGAGCAAGAGTCAAATTGATGAGGAGGAGTCTGGGGAAAAGGTGGAGAGCCCTACCAGTTGATGCAACGGCAGAGGATGTAGTCGTGCTTGATCGTGTCTGGCCCGCCTCGGGCCTCCATCATGGAATGGAGCCCGGTCAGGTGTACCTCCGCTGCTGCAAAATGGCCTTGGAATGCCTGAAAGTGTGTGTCAGAGTTTTGGAGTGTGTTGGAGGCATATCCCAAGGACCAAGGTAGGTACACTGACTTCGACGCTTCCCAGCATGGCCACGCCGGCGAGTACGGACAGGTCGTCGCTGGCGCTCTTGGCAGACTCTCGAGACTCCAGCCGAGTCCTGATGATGCGCATGGCCTCGCCTTTCTGTTGGTATCCTTCGCGTTGGAGCTTCGGATCAGGCGAGGGCATCGTCGCCGTCAAGAACTCGGCCGCCAGAGCAAGCGTGACGCGCATGATGAGAGCACTCTGCATGGCGTAAGGAAACCATGGCCTCTGCTGGTCAATCGTGGTCGAATTGAGGTGAAACCTTGTGATGACTGCGGGGTCAGCGTCTAGCATCCGTAGATGGTTTGGACGTTCAAACCTGACGCGGAGGTTCGTCTTACAGTATCTGACCAGAGAATCCACCGAGGAATTGCTCGGGATGGGCAGCGTGTTGAAGGGGTCTGCGTTGTCACTACCCAGCCGCTGGACCCAAGGAGGCAAAGAAGCCTGCGCCACGGACTCGAGTGAATTCTGCAACGACTGACGAGGGGTCGTCCGTGACGCATTAGTGGAATGAGGTATTGTAGTCTGTCTTGGCTTGCCCCTGGAGCTTTGCCTGGCGGAGGTAGGTTTCGCAGGAGTCGCAGGCAGTCTGAAGCGGCCCTTCAACTGCGCTTTGCGCTTGATGGTGTCCTGAGATATCAGTGCTGTATTGGCATACAGCTCAGAGGCACCCTTCTGGATGGCCGTCCTGATAGCATGGCTTCGGACGGATTTGTTTGCCGGCTGGAATTCTCCCTCGTCGGCACCAAAGTTGACAAACTTGTACTCGGGCGGCGGGGTCATGGCAGGCACCTCCTCATGGGCCGATGCGGCTGGAATGGAGGATGGCGGAGGGCAGCACGGCACAGCACGGCAGAGCTTGCATCAAGGGCCGTGCTTTCCTCCGGCGCAAACCCGGGCCTTGATCGGGACGGAAGCGGAAGCGGAAGCGGAAGCGGTGCGGGGTCAAAGTCGGAGACGGGCCCGGGGCAGGA
The DNA here is from genome assembly GCA_025328625.1 of Colletotrichum sp. SAR11_240. Lineage (NCBI taxonomy): Eukaryota > Fungi > Ascomycota > Sordariomycetes > Glomerellales > Glomerellaceae > Colletotrichum > Colletotrichum sp. SAR11_240. The sequence goes on from JAKMXA010000029.1 coordinate 188,359, forward strand.
ACGCTTGTGAAGCCGTGCTTTGTCTTGTTACAGGGAGGGGACTGGTGCCGGATATGTGCAGTACGTATCCTGTAACGTGTCAAAAACCGTGAGAATGCTCCTGGAGTTAGTAATCAAATACGAATGTGGTCCCGGTTCGAGTTCAGAGAGCAGACGGCGCGAAGGATGCTCGACGGGTGAGATGCAAATGCATGGCTGGACGCCAGGAATGCAGCCTGCGCAGGTGGTTTTCAGTACGTACTCATCAGCCAAGAAACACTAGCCAATGACATTTGGGCGCTTGTATCAAAAGCGGAAAGCGTCTGGCTTTGATTGGCTTGTCGCAAATGACTCGGGCACCATTCGTCCGTCCGGGGGCGTTTCTCGTTCCCTGTTGCTGCCACTTCGTCCGCTTCGGCCTCCGACCGGACGAAATATCCGTAAGCAGATGAACAACATCACGATAGCAATGAGACAGGAGCTGACGCCGTGGGAGGTGCGGTGATGCAGTTCTCTGTGCGAAGGGCCCTTTTCATGGCTGGCTTCAGCCAATTCGCCTGGCTGCACAACTTTGACCAACTTTCACCAGATCACTGGCCACAAACCGTCTGACACAGCACTCACTTGATGCTGCAACCCTTTGTCGTGTTAGTGAACCCACCATCGTATTAACACCATGGACGAGCGCCCCTCCAAGAAGAGAAAGGTCCGCAAGGGGACACGCAGCTGCTGGCAGTGTGAGTTCGTCCGTCCGAGAAACAACCCCGCCGTCCCAAGACCCGAACATCGATCGGTTCAGGCCCCAGAATCTGGGTTTCGGACATGGCGGATGTGAACATGGCATGGCCCGCTGACATGCCTTCCAGGCAGGAAGAGAAAGATCAGGTGCGAGTTTGCCTCTGACGAAGAGCAGACCTGCGCCGGCTGCAAGACAAGGGGGACCACCTGCGTCAGCCAGGAATTCATCGACGATGAACCGTCTGGTCCTCCCGAGCGCGGCTTGGCCCAGCGTCTCGGCCGGCTTGAGGAGTTGATGGTCAAGCTGGCCGACAAGATAGGCCCAGAACTGTCCTCCGAAAAGGTCATCACGCCGGCCACCTCGCACACGTCTCCTCGTACTTCAGAGTCTCTCTACACCCCGGACAGCCACATCCAGACGACCCAGAGTGCTTCTGTCGCGCCTCAGCTCCAGAAACCAACCCCATCCAAGCCGACATCAGAATCATCCCAGCCCACGCAAAAGCATGAGAAAATATGCAGGGAACTATACTCCATGTTCCCGTCAGTCCAGGACGCCAGGACAATCATCGAATCGAGCAGGGGTCCGATATTCGTCCTGATCTTGTTCTACTCCAACCAAGACATAGCCGACAACAAGTCGCCGTCGCTAGCATCCCTCTCAACCATGCCCGACATCACCAAACACCCAGCCATATTAGCCAAGCGCCTTCTTCAGTTGACCATCTGTCTCCAGCAGTTACCGCCATGCTTCGACGCCTCTCGGCTCTCCCTCAAGGATTCCATCCAGGACACCATGGCCGAATGGAGTGCAGTCGCAAGCCAGGTTACCTCCAACGACGACCTCGTCGGCTCCGTAGAGGGTCTTGAGTGTCTCATCTTGCAGGGTTTCTACCTCATCAACTCGGGCAACCTGCGCAAAGCTTGGCTGGCGATGAGACGAGCTCTGAGCCTCGCACAATTAATCGGCATCGAGCGGAACGGCGGCCGGCCGCTCAAGTCTTGTGACCCCACCACCAACCCGGCAATGATACCCTCGTCCCACCAACTCTGGTACCGAATCAACTTCTGCGATCGCTACTTGTCTCTGCTGCTTGGACTGCCTGCCGGCACACAAGACAACAGCTTCATGTGCGAAACTTACACGGGTAACGACACACCCATGGAGAAGCTGGAGAAACGTTACACGGCCATATGCCTCCGCATCATTGACAGGAACCATGCGTCCACCAGCGAGGGATACGCCATGACCCAGTCCATCGACTGCGAGCTTGAGCATGCGGCGAAGACCATGGGCGCAGGGTGGTGGGAGATGCCCCCAATGTCGACCTTCGCCGACCCGGAGACGCAAATGACAGTCATGTCCCACCTGATGCTGCAGATTCACCACCACAGCCTGCTCATCCTGCTCCACCTACCTTACATGCTCCGAAATCCGACGAACAACCGCTTCGACTACAGTAAGCAAGTATGCCTGGAGTCGAGCCGGGCAGTGCTCAAGCGCTGTGTCGTATTCCGCACGGCGAACGATGCCGCCTTCTCCTGTCGACACATCGATTATTCCTCTCTAATGGCGGCGATGACACTCTTGCTAGGTCATCTAAGTCGCCCGCCCGGAGTCAGAGACGATGAGTGGGCGCTGCAACGCGACGAAGACAGGGCGCTGGCCCAGACCGTCATGGAGAAGATGGAAGAGCTGGCCGACTTGAATGACGACAAGCTCTCGGGGGAGAGCGCCGGAATCATCAAGCAGCTTCTGCCCATTATCGATTGCTGCAGGAACTGTCTGACCACAGAGACCGGCGAGGAGTGGAATCTCAAACTGAGCATTCCCTATCTTGGGACAATCAACATCAAAAACTCGTCGGACCAAAACGCCCAGTCTCATTTAGTGGATCTGAGCCACTCCCAGCTTCCAACGCCGTCGAACACCACCACGGTTTCGCCGCCTTCATTCCCGTCTAACCAAGAAACCCCGTCCATGGCGTCTGTGGATGCTCTTCTCGGCCAGGAATTCAACACCACCCACGGAGACATATACACCGGATTCAACGCCGACTGCCTGGGATGGCAATGTCCGGGTATAACGGCCGAGGTTGGCGACTGGGCGTTCCAAGGCGTCGACACGACATACTGGTCCCTCTTGAACCCTGGCATATCTCCTAGTGGATTTACGCAATAATATCGCGTGGCATTGGGCTTGTCGAAAAGCAATCCGGTGGGAAGATGGTCTTGAACATTTCTTTAGCATGACATGCTAGTAGTACTGGGCTGTGGCACGAGGCGTTAAACATGGATCTAATATACCCAACTCCATCTATTCGAAGTTTTTGGCATCCCATGCTTACGTCCATGGCCACCGGACTACCCTCTCTCATCGCAATGGTAGACATCCACTGGCCCAGTTGGGCCCGGTTCAGCATGGAGAACAGAGTCGTGTAATGCCTGCGCCTTTCTCTAAAGAGGACCATGCGCCTCTTGAGCTAACATGACCCCTTTCTGGTTCCGGATGATGTATGTTCGTGCCAAGCAATATTTTTGCGGTACCGGCAGTGATGTGTGTCGATCCCGTTGCCGTGCCGCTTCGAATCGGAGGCACAAGCTCCGAACCTTCGTCTCATGTATGGATGTCGCCAAAACAGAGGCATTCCGTTTGCAATCGTGTGACAAATGTCATATTTCTTGCGACAAGCTTAATTTAAAGTAGATTGGCAACATGGGTATACGTCTCTTCCGGCGAATCGGCTATTACTCCTTGCATGCGCGACTTCTGCCGGGAGATCCTATCGACCACGGTCCTTGTTCGCATCCAAACGACTGCAGCCAATCCACTTTCATGAAACATGTCATGCCCCCTTTTCCCATTAACAACGGTCAATCTTCGGGTCTAGACAGCCGGTCCGACTTCCCTTGGCGATGGGAACATCGGCCATGGCTGTGATGGCCAGCCGATTGGTCGTTGTCCTGGTTCAAAATCCAAACAGGCCACTGATCTGCAGGCTTGATGTGCCCTTTGAAGGAGAGACAACGTCGATGCTCTTGGCTGTAATCTCAGATCCCGTGCCGCTGGATGCTACTCCGCGGGGGCGATTTATATTGCAGCTCGAGAAGTACACCAACCAGCTCGCCTCATGCAAACCAGGAGGTCTAGGACGGCAATGAGTGATTTGCTAGAGACAAGAGTCCATCATAAAGTAAGGGGCGAAACTATTCCCGTTTACCCAGGTTGTTCTCAAGTCATAGCCCCTCAAACTCCTTCGGGGTAGCATCATGGAGGCAAGGGCTCCGGGCCGCCTCCGTGCAAAACACCCGCGGATGGCCGTGATGAATGTCACAGTCCAGCTCCATGGTGGCTCTGAAGACAATAAATGAAGCTGGGCATTCGCAACGCCCGAGCTGTTGATTGCTCAACCACCGCCGCCTCTAATCTTCAGCTCGCCACCTCGCAACTTGCAAGCCATCCATCATGAAGGTCTTTGCCATCGCAGCCGTCTTGTCGGTGGCCGTCTCCGAGGTGTCTGGCCACTACATCTTCCAGCAGCTGGGCGTGGGCTCTTCCAAATTTGGCGTTTTCGAGCACATTCGCAAGAACACAAACTACAACTCCCCCGTGACTGGTACGTTGGTTTGAGAAAAGGCGATTTGTAAAACGCATCAGCCCGACTGACGAGAATCCCAGACCTTGCGTCCACGGACTTGAGATGCAATGTAGGCGGCGCCAGCGGTGCGCAGACGACCGTCACCTCGGTCAAGCCTGGAGACTCGTTCTCCTTCACCCTTGACACAGCCGTCTACCACCAGGGCCCGATCTCTCTGTGAGTTTCGAATAGACCAACCGGAAGACCCCGCACTCATTTGTTTGAAAGATTCCTCTCCAAGGCGCCGTCTCACGTTCAAGACTACGACGGGTCTGGAAAATGGGCCAAGTTCAAGGACTTTGGCCCGACCTTCTCCAACGGCCAGGCCACATGGCCGATGTACCGTAAGACATGCCCGCAATTTCCATCAGGAGTTTGATACTGACCCCAGCAGAAACATACGAGGCCAAGATCCCGACCTGTCTTCCCAACGGCGAGTACCTGCTGCGCATCCAGTCGCTGGCCATCCACAACCCCTGGCCCGCCGGCATCCCTCAATTCTACATTTCCTGTGCCCAGATCAATGTCACCGGCAGCAGCGCGAGCGCCTTCTCGCCGACGCTGAGCATCCCCGGCGCTTTCAAGGAGACTGACCCAGGATACACCGCAAACAGTACGTGTGCTCTGTTCGAATGTTGCGCGTACTATGCTGACAAAATCTCGCAGTCTACAATGGCTTCACTTCTTATGAAGTCCCAGGAGGCAGCGTGGTAAGCACTGGTGAACCAGTCTCGATTCTTATTTTGATGCTAATCATTCGCAGTGGAACTGCTAAGCTGTGAGATTGGGGTTTATGTTGTACATAGTTGATCTTCCTTTCTCTCGGTGCGTGATTAGGCTTTTGAGTTGGAGGTTAGAACATCCAAAACATGCAAATGCAAGTGGTTGCAAGGCTGGACAGCAATGTGGAAGGGCACAGCAACGTAATCTCGGCGACTAAGCCATCTGTAGCTCATGCAAAGTCACAATAATGCACAGTCACTTGGCATTTTCTCTCCAAGTTGTCGATGGCTCGCCCCAGACGTGACCTGTGACAGCGAGGCAACTCGAACACACCAGTACCGTCGGAGGATCTTTATCAAAAAATTTAAATTTGGTTAAATGTCTTACCAGGGCCAGAATATCAACATCTTGGCGGCTTCGGACGTTTTATCACGAGATGTCTAGACTTATCCAGAGGCATGCACCAGATCGATGTTAGCCGTCAGGTGTAAACAAAAAGAGCACAACACCCTCGTGACACGGAAGAAATGACCGGCTATATTCACCATAGTCGCATTGCCATGGTCTCGGCAATCTAGACTTGACACCCTCCTGAACTAATGAGGCAAGTGCCGGGATCTCAGTCCGTCTACGGGCCCCTCCGGATCAGGGGAACTCTCCCCACCAGCCCAGACTTGGGAAGACTTCTACGTACCGCCAAACAGCAAACTCACGGCCCTTAAAGCCAGCGGTCGCGCGCTTGTTGCATATATCTTCAGAAAGAATTTCGACCCAGCCACGGAATCGTAAAGCCGCTACCCATCTGGTTCAACATGAAATCACTCACTCCAATCCTCGGCGCTCTTGCCACGTTATGTAGCCTCACATCGGCTCACTGTCAGTGAAATCAGTCTTCTCTTTCATCAGCGTGTATTGATATGCTCTCATAGACCGCTTCACAAGCTTGGTAGTGGGGGGCACCAACACTGGCGAGTACGTCAATGTCCGGAGAAACACAAATCACAACAGCCCCATCACCGACGTCTCGAGCAAAGATATCGTTTGTAATGCCGGCGGTCTCTCCTCTGGACCAGCCACCAAGATCGCTACTGTCGCGGCGGGATCCACCGTAAGTGGCCGGCCCGAACACGGAGATTTAGGACTTTGAGCTGTCGTTGACAAGCAAATAGGTTGGCTTCGCCATGGACCAGTCCATTTACCACGACGGTCCCGTGATTGTGTGGCTGTCACCCGCAGGCTCCAGCAACGTCACGACGTACGACGGTAGCGGACCCTGGGCCAAGATCTGGGAGCTCGGCGCGGAGACGGGTAACGGACAGATCAAGTTTCCCGCCTCCAACCAGGCAGCCTTCAACTTTCAAATTCCCTCATGCACGCGTACGTATTGTCCCCCTGTAGATTGCCTGTTGCAAGAAACGGAACTGACTTGACGATATCAGCCCCTGGAGAGTATCTCCTCCGCATCGAACAGATTGGCCTGCACTCAGCCAGCGCCAAGGGCGGGGCCCAATTCTACATCTCGTGTGCTCAGATCAAAGTGACCGGCTCTGGAAGTGGCCAATTCTCTCCGACGGTCAGGTTTCCGTAAGTGTACAGTGTGGATGTCTTGCAGTTCCGGTATCTGACAGGTGAAAGGGGCGTGTACACTGGCAATGAGCCTGGAATCTTGATCAACATCTACTACCCCGTGGTAAGTCAGACCGAGGGATATTGCGAGTTCAAAACACTGACAAGGTTGTACAGCCAACTAGCTACACTATCCCAGGAGGTCCCGTAGCCAAGTGTTAAAGTGCGTGTTGATCGTGCAAGTAAGGTGGCGCTATGAGGCTTGCCCACGTTCTCATCTCGGCAAGATATTATCAGGTCACGTTGCAAAGAAACCAAATGAATGTTTACAGATTTTGATTGTCTACACAGAGTCTGCATGCTTCGTGTTCATACATCTCGTGTCAGTGGCATTGCTGCCAAATGTCAGCCCTGACTCTACGCCCGGCTGGTATCACTTGTAGAGGTGAAGTAAAAAGAACAGACCGTACTCCACGGCTAAAAGTAACAACGCTCTTCCATCCAACGCCGCAAACCCCAAATGAAGACACCATCGTCCACAGGGGGCTCACCCAGACAAAGGGAATGACCGGATCCCGAAGAAACACCATAAATCATAAAATCCTGATCATCTCAAGACGGTGACCGCATAGGCCCATCACTATCTGCAAAGCTGCGCCGATCCCGCACCCACTCACGGGTAGGGGCTCCACAGTTGTTCGGGAGTGCCGGGATACTCCATATATGACTCGGTGGCCGGGCTCGAAGTCGCGATGGGGTTGGTGGTTCGGTAGGCGTTAAGCGCGGCCATGTCGAGAATCAGGTTGTTGGCGCCGTTCATATTGTTCCAGTTCGTTGACGACTGCTCAGTCACCTGGCCGGCGCGGAGGCGGCAGCACTCATTGGCCAGCAGCCTGTAGGCGCAGCAGAGGGCGTCATTCTTCTGGTGCATATCGTCGATCTGCTGCTGGAGCTCCTCCAAGCGTTGCTCCTTGCGCTTACGATACGCGCGCTGGTTAGCCCGGTTTTGTGCGCGTCGTTTCTGCAGGTACAGTGTAAGTTGAATGTCTCACAATGACTGGATGATGTCAGGTTCGCTTACTGAAAGCACGGTCTCGCTGCAGTTCTTGTATCTGTTGGCGCGTCGGCTCTTCTGAGAGGCCTTGTCGAGGGAGCTTTCCGACGTTGATGAGTGGCTGCAGTCATCGTGGGAGTCGCCGGCCTTATTGGTGTCGATGCTTGATGTGGGACTCGGCGGGCAAGACCATAGCGATGTCGGGGTGCAGTAGCCGTTCTCGTTCGTACCCTGCGGTCCAAACGTGAGCTTTCTGAGTTTTCAACGAGCGGGTGACTGATGAACGAGGACTTACGATACGAGCTGCGAACTGAGAGGCAATGAGGTCATAGGCAGTGTTATTCGGGCCCATGGGCGGGAAGCCGGTGGCCATGGTGTAGGGAGGGATCTCGGGTGACGTGCTGTTCATTGCAGCGGTTGTATGATGAGCTTGCTCCTTTGATGGACAGTATGAGGTCAGTCAGGCAAGGATCAACAAGAGTCACGAAGACGATGACGGATTACAAGTCAAGAGTAGAGAGGGAACAACGATGAATATGGATCCGTGGGATGGATGAGAAGGGGGCGTGGAGGTGGAGGGCATTAGCGGGAATTGAGAGGCGAAGGTGGGTGGACGGGAGGATTATATATCTGGCGGGACTGGAGAGAGCATCATGAAGTAGAGCAGAGCAAGATATCCGAGGGTAAGAAAGATGCGACGATGGAGCCCCAGGGCAGGAGGCTATGGACGGAGCCAATGGGGGAGGGTGTTAATGTCAACGAGGCTCCCCATCTCATCTCAGGGCCGTTGCATCTTTGGGATTCGGTATTCGGTGCCGCGCCGGTCTACGGGATGGAACAGTGGGGCCTCCCCAGTGGGTGGACCGTCCGAGTGTGGGTGCAGCTGGGCCGTGTTGTATTGTGTTGTGTTGTGTTGTGTTCAGACTGAGTGTACATGGTATGTGTCTGTCTGTCTGTTTGTCTTGTCCCAAGTCAGGCACAGGGCGGTAGATGTCGGTCAAACGCCTATTTGAGCACACACACGTACACATACACCTAATACCTTCCTTACCTTAGCGTGTAAATCACGGTACACACAAAACGGGAACCTGGCGGGGAATACGCAGCAAACTGATTGTATGTGTTGTGTGCGGTGTGGGTGTGGATGTGGATGGGCGTGGTTGGGTGTGTGCGTGTATGCAGGTATATGAGTGTATTATCCATCTGATCCCGGGACGCCGGAGATCATCGCGTGGTCTGCAGAGGGTCGAGGCCGGCGATGAGCGGAGACGCCCCGGGAATACCTGGAAAGCGGGTCCCACAGCAGGCCCCGGAACAGAGTACGTACCTACAGTGTATCCGCCCTCGCTTCTTCTGTCGGTGCCGCGACTCTGTTATTCTCGCGAACCTAATTAATCACTCGACAGACTGCCGCAACCTTTTCGTTGGTGCTGCGGCTTCTAGACTGCGTGCGGCTTAGCTTCGGAACGAGCCTGGCGCACCTTATTTTTCATTCTGTGCTGCGGATTTTCTGCAGCATGGCAGGGGGGAGCAGTAAAGACATAGGGTGGTCTAGAGATGCAGTGTCCAAAAGCTGCAAGACGCGAATAGAAGCGAGCTGGAGCGAGACCGGCCTCATCCGGTATGATGTCATTTGTGCGCGGAGATGCAGCAAGCATGTAAACAACGGACGGCTGGCTGGCTGGCTGGCTGGCTTGGGCCATCAATGTATTCGTAGACATGCTGAATCTTCTGACATGTGCAGCACCAAAGCCCGTCAACACCAAGCCCCGTCAAACTCGGTACCAAACCGCAGCGTCACTTGCGCACAGAGAAATGTCTGTACTAGTACTAGTATGGTCTCAACATTGCTTGTTAATGCAATTGCTCATCTTCTACCTCTCAACCGTCCGTGAAGAAATGGCGTATTGTGTACACGACATGAACCACAGACGACGGCAGACCAGATCGGAGACGTGCGCTACATACGTGGGTCTTCTGCTCAAGGGCTTCTCCCGGCATCTCGGCGTCTCGCAAAACCGATGCCATCCTGGCCCCATGCCCGCCCATTATTCTCAACCCGTCACCCATGGATCATGGATCATGCTTCCCGGCCCTTTTCAGCTGAAGGCGCCAAAGAAAACAAAACGAAAACCCTGTGTCCAACGTTTGCAACAGACGAGTCAAATCCCCTCACGCCCTCCGGTGTGTGGCGGTTCGTTCACGCACCGGCCATATCCCCCCCCCACCGTGGCTGAAGTCGAGGGCATGAACCGCTCGTAAAGCCCAAAAGGGAATATACATTCGTCTGGTGCTATTTCAGTTTTTACAGCCGTTGCCTATCCCCAAGTTTGATGTTAAACCCGTATCGCAACTATGCCGTGCTGATTCGTGTTGGTTTGGCCACAGTGAACAGTGCCACCACCATCACCGGTGCCCTTTCGGCCCCGGGAGACGGCGCAACAGCCAACTCTTCAGCCGCCGTCGGTCTGCTTCTCTCAAACTCTGGCGCCGCGCCTGGTGATGCAAGTAGCCATGTACCTGCTGCGAATACATGCAGACCTGTAACGAACGAGTGAATGGGCTTCAGCCCTAGCAAAACGGCGAAGCCCCTCCCCCCCTACCCTTCAGACCCTTCAGACCCGTCAGACCCGGTTCAAGCCACCCAACCGGTGGCATCTATTCGACGATTCCCGACTTTCAGGAAAGCTCGGGTACGTCGGATTCGCGTCGGCCGCGTCGGCGTCGGCGTCAGGGTCGGCAAGCGGGCGGCTGGCTGGTGGACCACGGGATGTGACCAGAAAACAGCGCAAAAATAATTCCCAGTAATTCCCATCGGGAGATTGCCAGAGGGTGGTGGGGACCTGGGACCTGGGACCGGGTATGCAGAGACTAGAGCATGTAGACTGTAGTGTAGTGTAGACACACCCGCTGCATCACCCATGATCCATCATCTCCATCATTTGGACGTGGGAACTCGTAAAGATACGGGTACGTCGCACGCATACAGCATGCCCGGTCTCTCTTGGCTCATGCCGACAAGTCTCGCAAGGCTCCTTCCGGCTGACCACATCCACCAGCCAACGCACCTTGTCGTGTACTTGCCGTAGAACCTGGATTAAGCTTATCCACGAAGCCGTCATTGCCAATTTCTGGCCTGCTTGACGGTTCGCTTGTACCTATTCGTCGTGCTTTGGTCCATCGCCCGGCTAAGCAGCAAGAATCCACCCCCGCCAGCACCAACGCTGCATAGAAGGCTTGGCGTCTTCCACTTCTTCTTCGGCGCAGCTTCCAATCGCACACATCCTCCGACACTCTCCCGTCCTCTGTGGATATGATGGATATAACTGACTGACACCTATTCAGAGAACATCGTAACAGCGAACACATACGTGATATGACTTGGGTTGACTACCTATTGAGCCCGTACTGCAGCCGTACGATTCAGTCACTGATCACTTCCTTCAAACATTTCCAGGACATCAAGGATGCCCCTCAAAAAGGCGCTCGAAGCAGCTCGGTGCCGAACCGCACAGCTTACGAACCACTGCGCCTGGCTGAACCTGGCTGAACCAAGCTCGCGCTCGGCCAATGTTTTTGAGCACAGGTCCCGCCGTCAACCTAGAAAAGCCGCGCACAGAAGACCCTGAAAATATCCATGGTATTCCCGATAATTACGTCGCCAGCCGCCCAGAAACTCTGTTTAAAGCCGTTCGAACCGGGCTTACTGGCCTCTTGCATACGCACACCCATGTTCGCGCCTCACATCAGCCTTTCTGCATGACCAGACCCTTATTTTTCATCCCCAACTTTCTCACCTACTCCGCCGTACTTCTATCTGGTGTACCAATAATGAAGAGCCCAATTATGCTGCCGCCGGCGAGACGCTTTCCAACCTGCGGACATTGACGGAGGAAAGCGGGGCTTGGTGCCGAACATGTACCCACAATTGATCGGCGCCGCCACGGCCGATGGTGCGGAGTCCCGCACGGAGCGTCTCCTGCATCTCCGCCTTCATCCCCAAGCCCAAAGGACAAGAAGCTGTGAAGTACGTGACGATGCGAGCGAACAGGGAGTAGGGCGACATGGCACATACTGCCGGTGCGTTTCACCCAACGGCTCCGAGGAGAAATACTGCCACCCACCCTCCCTCCCGCAACGACAGAAACTGTAAACACCACGCAATCCTTCGTTCGTGATTTGGCTTTTTGCCCGCCGTCAGATTCATCAGACCAAAATTAGCCACCATCCGAAGGAGAGACGCATCACCCTCGTCTTTGGGTGGCGTTGGACCGCGCCAGCCGCCACACCGCCGCAACTCTCCTACCCTTCCCCTCCCCCCCCTTCTCTCACCTTCGCGACGCGAATCTGGCCCCGAGGGCCAAGCCACACATGTGTTCATGTTTGACAAGTTGAACCATGAAATCTGGGGTATTCCTGCTGGGGCCAATGGTCCATCTCGCCATCCCATCTCGTCCCAACTTCGCTAGATCTAAACGGGAGAACCGCAAATCACTTACCGCACCATCGCGACTCGTCATTCTCCTCGTAAGGCGGGAACCAAGGCCCTCAAAATTAGTTGCGTAGCTTCGGCAAGAGATGGGACCGTCATCGGCTTCCTTGTTCTCAGGTCCTGTTTCTCCCAAGCCGTGTTCAAGGCGTTGGCTGCCTCCAACCCACCGGGCTGGAGCAAAGTTTGCGATACTCGAGCCGATGTTTTAACATGTCGTTGCCCTCGATGATTCCAAAGCCTGGCCGCCTTGATCCGAGCACAAGTCAGTGATGCCATTCCACGGAACCTCGTCGTCCCAAGACCCTGTCTCCCAGTCCTCCTGACCCGGAGGAGGATGCCGTACAGCCGGACCACAAAGTATCGACATCCGTCCGCTGATAGCTAATCTCCCCGCAAATCCGCGGTCCGGGGAGCTTGAACCCAGTGCGCTGTCCGATTTCATACTCGAGCCGCGACGGCTACCGGTTCCGATATCCGTCTAGGCAACGAGCGTGTATAACGACAAGTTGCAACCATGAGCTGCAGATGCGCTTATCACGGCTGACGGCCATGAGGCAGCTATTCGAATATGTAAGCTAAAATAGCAGAAACAAAACTAACCGCGTCTTCATCGGGTGAGTGAACCTAATATACGCCAATGGAATTGGAGGTATCCCCTCCACCTTGGGCATCTGACGCGCAGAGTCTTTTACCAAAATCAGGCAGACGTACGTAAGAACAGGACGTACGCATAAACTGGTTTCAATGAACAGTGGTTACGAGAGGGACAAATATCTTATGGTACAAAGTGTAGAAGTAGAAAACCAATCCTCTTGTGGAATCGTGACTCGCAACACCAGCGAACGCCCAGGCATCAATCATGGGATCATTAAACTTCCAAACCCCGTATCCAGTCTTTCCCAGGCATCAAGCACTGTTTGCGAAAAACTTGGTAATCTTTTGAGTTCCGTCCTTGGCCTTCACAGGGCTCTTGCTGCCGTTGCTCGTCGCGCTGATGCGGCTCTGCCTTGATTTGGTAGTCAGCCCCTTGGACTGGATCTTCTGTGGCGGCTCGTCGTCTTCATCCGCAGCAGGAGCCTCCCGCTTGACGCCCGCCTTTCCGCGGCTTTCTGTGTCATCCGCCGCTTTGGCAATCGCCTCAGGGACCGGCTGCGATTCACCTTCTTGTGACTGCTCCGGCTCTACTTTGACCGCAACGGTGGGTTCAACCTTGGAGGCCTGCGGCTTTTGCTTGGCCGACGCGTTGGCGAAGAAGTTTGCAATGTTGGATTTGTTCTCCTTGCTCGCGACGGGGATGATGAAGGAAGGCGAGTTGTTGCCGACCTTGCCCACGTCCTTGGTGACCGGGTAGCATTCGAGCTCGCCGCTGAAGGGTTTCAGGAGGTCCTGCAGTTCCTTGGACCACTCGTGCCTTTTGGGGTCCAGCCATGTCTTGATCTCTTTCGATCCGGGATCGAGAATGACCGGCATTCGGTCATGGAGGAACTTGAGCTGCTTGTTCGAATCAGTCGTGATGATGGTGTATGTGTAGCGCTTCTCGTCAGAATCTGAAGGGTGATATTAGCCCAGTTCGTCTGCTCATTGAAAACACATGTTAAGTCACCCTCGTATGTCACACAATCCCACAGTCCAGCGAAGCACATGAGCTGGCCGTCCTTCCTCTTCACGAAATGGGGGAGCTTCTCCTTGCCATTTTTGAGCCACTCGTAGAACCCCTGCGCCACAACTATGCACCTCTTTCCCGCCTTCATGGTTGCCCACATGCCACCGGGCGTGCTCAGTGAATCGTCACGACAGTTGATCGTCTTTGAAAGCTGAGAGTAGCCCGGGTCGCGTTTGGTCCAGAACGGAATCAAACCCCATTGCATTGACTGCATCTTGTACTTTACGGATTCACCTTCTGAGTGGGACTGGCTCATGGAAGCCTCTGCCGGTGGTTGATTCTGGCTCTTAGCTGCGTGGTCGCGGCGATGACCTGCACCGCGATCTGGGACGTCGGCCCGGTAGACGACGCCATGGTATCCCGGCGCAAAGTTGTATGTTTGACGCGGAGCTCCCTGTCCTTCGTCTTCCGGCGCATCGTCAACAGGCATGTCCTCATCCTGTAACATGCGCCGGATCTGCGATGGCTGCTGTGCCGAAGGATGTTAGCTCACCAAAGTCCAGCGTAGAACGATGGGCGGGCGGACGGGCTCACCAGTGCTAGTGCATATCGTCCACACATGGTCTATGGTGAGACTGGAGCCAGAACTAGGATCTCTTCAATTGGAGGATACAGCTTTTGGTCCTGTGAAGTGTTTGCTATCCTCACGGAGCGAGGATGCATGTCGTCATGCCGACGCAGGGTCCATTGGACTAATTTACGCGCCTGAGACGCGCCAGCGCACACTTCAGTGATATCACGTGATGCTGCAATTCATTCCTAATTCACCCTGATTCTGAAGTAATCTTGCATTCTTGGATTTGGGTCTGTACATAAATAATGCTCTACTATGTTGCGCAAAAAGGCAACATGTTACCAGACATGTGTTGTGTGGTATCTACACGATACCACTCAGGAGTCGTATCCGATGCAGCTCCAGCTGAGCGCGGCATCCACATCACCCTTGCCGTCCCACGTTGCATGTCCAGGGTACTTGCAGATGGGCCGTTGCCTCAAGATGCCATTGCTGACGGTATCGTTGGCATATTTCGTCGCAACAAGCTCGTTCACTCCTGAGCCGCCCTCCACCCAGGCAACCAGCGCAAGCAAAGCATCATGCTGGGTGTCGTTCAGTCCAGGAACAGGGAAAGCATGTTGTCCGTTCGTCTCCAGGTTTGACGCATGTCCGCTGCCGCCAAAGTACCACGGCGCGTCGTAAACGCTTCCGGAGCAGTGTTGCATGCCCGGCACGAAGAAAAGACGGTAGAACTCATCCAGGTCCACGCCCTGCTCCGCCATCGCCATCCAGGTCTTATCGTAGAGCACCCGGCTGACATCCGTGGGGATGAGTCCATCGGCGTACCCGTGATATGTAATTAGCTTGCCGCCTCGACCTTGGAACTCCGACAAGTTGAAGTTGTCAGCGTTGACGTTCCCCGGGTTGAGCCTTGCCGCCTCGACGAACGTGGAGTAGTTGAAGCTGGCTGTCCAGTCCCAGTCCAGGTCGTCAAACAGATAGTTCTTGGCGTAGTCGGTTCCGTACAGACTAGGCTCGTTGTTGGAACCGAATGAAGATGGCATCTGGATTTCAGACCCCAGTCCGAAGTTGGGGTAGATATATGTCAGGTTGTGGACATTCGCATCCAGCTGCATCAGGGGCAGGTAGAGCTGCTTAAGCGTTGCGACTTGCGGCGCCGTCAGACAGGCCGAAAGGTTAGTCGAGCTTGATGTGCAGAGCAACTTCTCGGGTCGGAAATTGCAATGTCTAGGGTCCATGATGACCCCGTCAGCAACACCATCTGAGCCGTCGCACTGCCGGAGGACCTCGTCGCTAATCACTTCGAACATGGAAGTTGGGAGATAGCCCGGCCCGTCTTCCGGCAGATTGATGGCGCCGACCTTGAGCTGCCACAGTTGTTGGCTCGTCGACTTCCAAGCCGGCGCGCCAGCGAGGATGCCGTCAAAGTCTTCTGGGTGCGCCTGCGCCGACTTGACGCCCTGCCTTCCTCCCGTCGAGCAGCCCGAGTAGTAGGACTTGTTTGCCGCATTCCCGTAGTACCCCTCCACAATCTTCTTGGCCAGGACTGTCGAGCCGTGCAGACTACGGCCAGCCCAGTCGGCTTTCGATTCGGGATTGTTTAGAGCCCAACTCATGTCTTGACTTGTCGAGTTGTGACCGGTTGACGTCGAGATGGTTGCAAATCCGTACTTGACGCCGGTGCCCATGTCATACCAGTTGATGCCTCCGGAGAAGCCTCCATTGCCAACGGCGAGGAAACGCTGATTCCACTCGTCTGGCAAGAAGATCCCAAAGGTATAGGACGATGTTGGCGAAGAGGTGACGTTGACTGTCGCGACGCAGAGGGAGGGCAGGTGGGTCGCGTACTTGGGATATGCCACATTTCCTGCCTCGCCGAATGTCCCGTTGTTGCTGACGGTGTTGGCCATCAACACTTGGGCGCTGTCATCCTGGCCAAGGAGACTACTGAGACCGTCAACTGAGCAGGGGGTCGTTGTGTTCTGCGCCACCACCTCGACGACGCGTGTGGCCGCCCACAGCGTGAAACCGAGCAGACGCGGCGCAAATGGCATCGTGAACAAAACGTCAAGGACGATGTGCCAAGCTGGACTGAGCCCGACAGCTCGGCTCGGCACCTCCATACGCGTCTCCTTTATAGGGAAGGGGCAGCGTCCATCACCGCGCGCGACCGTCGGGCCATTACTGGGATGTCGCTTTCATTCCGCCTGCTCATGTTCCTGGAGTCTACGCAACCCATCTCGTTGAACCCCACAAGGTATGGGTGAAGCCTGTGGGGAGCGTTGTTCAACCCCGCATTCTCAATGCGCTAAACCCCTAGAGACTGATCAGATGAACATCTTGCGTGGAATTCACTCAAAGTTATGAAAAGCTTGCCTGTAAATGCAACCTTGGGGCGGCTTCCTGGATAAACAAAACCCCACAGGCGGCGTGTCGGACGTATCCCGACATCGGTAAGTCTCCCCAGCATCTGCGGCAAAGAGAGTCCATTTGATCGTCTTGAATTGACCTTATTTTAAAACCTAAAGCATATCCTTGATGGAATCCGTTACAGAATTGTACAGTCCTTGTGCTGATGGACGCCATACCGTGATAACTCCTGTTGTCCCCGTTTTAGACATTTCGACGCGACTTCCGCTTCATCGCCGTCTGGGCCGCCCACGCATCCTCAAATATTGTCTTCCGCTGTCCAACGTCTCCCTTCTCCAGAGCGAGGCGGCGGACAACGTGGAAAGCACCAGTTCCGACCGACATGGTCTGTCCCATGATAATGCACTCACTCACTCCCTCAATCTGATCCGTCTTCATGCCTGCAGCAGCCTCAAACAAATGATCCGGCGTCTTCTCGAATGAAGCCAATTGCAACACGCTGTCTCTCATCTTCGAGAGACCGAATCGCGTGATACCGAGAACCTCACCCTTGTATGTCATGACATCTGCGAGCAACTGCATGTGACGCGGGTCAATGCCCATGTCTCCCATGACTTCGCCAATTTCGTGCGCAATCGTTGTCCTTGCGGCCTCGATACCCAACACATCTCGGCACTCCATGACGTTGTTTGACTTGACTCTCCGCCCTTCGACGCCCTCGGTGTTCATGCATTTCTGGAGCCCATAACCTTCAACGAGAACCGTGTGCGTTTCCTGTTCTGACGTCTGGATAATTGCTCGAGTCGCTTCTGGATATCCCGAAATGGACACAGTTGGGATCGTCCGACGGAGATAGTTGGCCCGTACCAGAAGATCGCCATGTTCATCCACGGGCTTGGCCTTGACGGACCGCTTCGAAGCTGCTGACTCGTCAAGACGCACGCGGATTTCGATCCTCCCCGGGCCAATGTGCATATCCTGCCTTGAGATTTTCATCTTCTTGTGCTTGCAAATGGCTTCGGCCACGTCGCCCAAGCCAATGCCCAGCTGCATGTTCGACAATGCATCCATGTCCACTTGCAAGACAACATTTCCAGACTCCGCAAACCATTCGTCTTCAATGTAGCTCAGGATGTCTTCGACATATGTCTTCTCAATACGAGCCTTGACGATTCGGGCGGCAGTCAATTCCCTGTTCTGCACAAGCGGGCAGGTGATGACGGGCGTGCTAATTGTCTTGGAGGCGTTGATGATTTCCTTGATACGCGGGACACCCTGCGTGATACTCATACCAGCAACACCGGCGAAATGGAAAGTCTTGAGCGTCATCTGAGTACCGGGCTCACCAATCGATTGAGCTCCGACGGCTCCAACGGCGTGGCCTGGCTCAACGTGTGCCTTCTTGTACTTCTCAAGGCAAAGTCGGATGAACATCCGCAGAGTCGTTTCAGAAACCTTGGCAACCTTGTCTGCGAAAGCTTTCTTCGCCTTCATCTCACTCTCTTCGACATCAACTTCCATGCTTTCGGCACCAGCTGTCAACCCAGTGAGCTCCATGACGCGGCGGAGTTTGTTGGCGCGGCCGGCCACATAAGACTCAAGGGACCTTAGGAAATCTCTGGCACCCTCATGTTCGTCGGTGAATTTATCTTCTTCGTTGTCGTAGTCGAGGACATCGTCGCCGACAAGCGCCTTTCTTGGATATCGGGCTCGTTCCACAGAGAGCATGCTATCGCAATACTTGACAATCTCATCGGGGAGAAGAGCGGCCTCATCGTTGTTCCATGTCAGGTTTTCCGCGTGTGAGAAGGTTCGATCGAAGTTGACAGGCTTCGCCGATGCCTCCATGTCAACAGGATCAAGCTTGTCGGCACCAAATTGGAACTGCACAATGCCTCCGCCTGACGTTCGGACGGTGTCATCGTACTGTGTGGAAAGATCCTCCAGCGACTTCATCAGTCGACGAGACATGTATCCAGTCTCTGCGGTCTTGACAGCAGTATCAACCAAACCTTCACGGCCAGACATGGCGTGGAAGATGAATTCGGTAGGAAGCAGACCTGAGTAGAAACTGTTCGCAACGAAGCCCTTGGAAGGAGGCTGAGGAGCGTTCTTGTGGAAATGGGGAAGCGTTCTGTCCTGGAAGCCATCGGCAACACGTTTGCCGCCGATAATCTGTTGACCGACGAGGGCGACCATCTGCGCCACGTTGATCTCTGAACCCTTTGAGCCGGACTTCGCCATGACTAGCGGCGCGTTGTTCCTGCTAAGCGTCTCAATACAATGAGAACCTGCTTGAGTTCTGACCTTGCTGAGAAGTCCTGAGATGGAGTTCTCGAGGGTCTCTTCCATACTGCAACCCGTGGCCTTCTCGAGCTTGCCCTTCTTGTACTTGTCGATCAGCTCATCGACATCCTTGTTCGCGTCTTGAATCATTTTGCTCTTCTTTTCAAGAAGAAGCTGGGTGGGAAAGACATCTCCAACACCAATGGAGAAACCACGGTTTGTCAAATGGCGAGCACAGAGCTTGGCCAGGCGATTCATGGTTACCACGGCGGCATCCGGGCCAAAGTCTCTGAGAATGACGTAAAAGACCGAGTCCTTCTTTCCAGATCCTACGGTAGATTTGTCCATTCTACCGCACATGACTTCCGAGTTGCGAACGACAAGCCATCCGTCGTTCGGGTCCATGTCTGGACATTGTCCAGGCCTGGCCTTGTATTCTCTGCACTTGGCGTCCAGGTTGACCTTGACAGGACTGTCTTTGTTGGGACGCATCATTATGCTGAAGACTTGCTTGCCTGTCCAGAGAGCCTGCGGCTTCAAAATGGCTGGTGGCGGGAGATCAAGGTGAACGTTTCCGTCCATCATGTGCATGCAGATGTAGGTGAATGTTTTGCGGTCGAAGAATCTGTCCTTGCCACTCAGCAGGTAGGCAGCAGTGATGAAATCTTGCGTTGCCGCAATGACAGGCTCTCCGTTCTTTGGAGTTGCCAAGTTGTGTTTGACGCCCATGAGGTTGATGGCTTCTGCGCGAGCTTCTTCGGTCTGGGGAACGTGAAGATTCATCTCGTCACCGTCGAAATCTGCGTTGTACGGGCCGCAGACACACTCGTTGAGTCGGAACGTCCTCCACGGCCGCACCTTAACCAAATGGCTCATGATACTGAGCTTGTGAAGAGACGGTTGACGATTGAAAAGAACAATGTCGTTGTCTTCAAGATGGCGTTCAACGACATCACCAATCTTGAGATCCTGAGCGACCTGATTCCTGTTGCCGAACCTCAGTGAGATCTTGTAGCCTCCATCATCGTTTTTGATGACTTGCTGTGCGCCGGGCCAAATATTGGGTCCATTGCGAACGCACTCCTTCAATTTCTTGATGTTGTAGTCGGATACGCGCTCGGGATACGTCAGGTTCTTAGCCACGAGCTGAGGAACGGCAACCTGATCGATTCCAAGGTTCGGATCAGGTGAAATGACAGTTCTGCCGGAGAAATCGACACGCTTTCCAGACAAATTTCCACGGAAGCGACCTTGCTTTCCCTTCAATCTCTGGCAGAAGCCACGAACGGCTTTGCCGAAACCAGGTTGCTGAAGTCCAGGGACATCGCTGTTAACATACATTGCGACCTGTAATTGGAGGTACTCCCACTGCTCCATGATGGTCTGGATAGGCGAACCCTTCTGCAGCGCAGAGCGAATCATGCCACTGACCCAAACGATGTCGGCGAGCTTTGTCGTGATATCGTCCTCGTTACTGGCATTGTCTTGAGCGACCGAGGGTCGGATGCATACTGGGGGAGCAGGGAGGAACTGCCAAATGAACATTTCCGGGCGACCTTCGGCAGGATCCAGGCCGAGAAGTTCGCAGTCAGTGGGACTGATCATTTTGAACAGATTGAGAACCCTGAGAGGATTCATGTCTTCCATGGCCTTACGAAGATGCTTGTCCAACTCGGCATTGTTTTTCCTGGCCTCACTGAACGACTCGTCGAATTTGATCTTGCTCTCGGGAGGCACCTTCTTAGCGGAGGTGGACTTGTTGTAGGTAACAAACTTGTCGTGTGCCAGCTTGAGGACGCCAACCTTGCGGATCTGGCCTTGAACGGAGCCGCAGTACATGCAGTTCTTCACTTTGCGACACTGTTCGTTGATTCGCTTGCAGATTTGGGAGCGGCGCAGGTTATCCAGCAGTGGCCGCCTCAACTCCTTGAGAAAGGCGCGTTTCTCGGACTCAGTAAGCAGGACTTTGCCGCAATCCTTTACATAGTTAGCTACTGTCAACTTGAGCAAAGAGGTAGAGTAGAGGCCTACCTTGCAGATGTCCTGCAGGATCATCATGACGAATCGCAAGTAGCCAATGTGGAACGCAGGCAACGGAAGCCTGACATGTCCGAAGTGACCAGTACAGTTCTGTAGTGATTCCTGGCATGTTGCGCATTTGCCAGTCTTGCTCGAAGTGCCCTAGAAGCAGTGAAGTCAGCTTCGTGCAGCATCATGGACGGGGTCGACGGTGCTTACCAGACGGGGATCGAGGGGACCATGCTGGTATGGGGCTCTGTTCTTCTCGATATCGTAGAGGAGTCGGTCGGAAACTTCGAGAACGGCTTGGTTTGCAATGTCTTGGTTGGACCTGCGGAGCCGAAGGATTAGCAATGGCACATGGTGCGAGGCGGGCTGAGGGGTGGGACTGACTGGATGCCGAACTTGATGCCCTTGAATCGCTTTGGCAGCTTGTCGACGAGCTGCGACTTGACCGGGGTGACGGTCGTCGTGGTCGCCATTGCGACGATGTTTGCGAATCCGCTGACGGCGGAGGTTCTGATTTCTTGGTCGGGGGGAAAGTGGGAGGATGTGGCGCAAGGTGAGTCAAGATTGAAATTCGTCGCAGTCTAAGTCTACCGGTCGTAGTAGAAGTTGGTGTGTTTGCGCATTCGCCGCAGGGTCATATTCGAGGCCCGAGAAGTGGTGTTGCTCAATCGCAAGAGCTAGTGCTGTCAACACGACGGGATGCTAGGGCGACGGAGTCATCGGGTATGTATGTATGTATGTTGTTGAGTTTGAGTCGGAGGCTGGCTTGGGGTGTTGCAGATGGATGGGAAATTTTGTGATGGAGGCACGGCAAAAGGTGCTGCACCTAGCGCGGGAGGGACTCTCCAGTGTCTGGTCTGCAGGTCGTACCCCACCATCAAAAAAAGCAGCTCTGCCCCACCAGTGCGCGTACAGTGTGAACTACGTTTTGGAGAGATTATCACGGCCCCAGTGGTGGAATGATTCATGAAAACACAGTGCGGCGGTGTGCATCACTCGGTATGAGTCTTCTCGCCTGTGACTGGGCGCCTTTTGGCGTCCGGGTCAGGTTTGGAGAAGCACAGGAGCGTACCTTAAGGTACCTACCTAGGTAGCCCGGTAGGTAGGTAGGCACCTTGCCTTGCCTTGGTGGCATTGAGTCGCGTATTACGGGGTGTTTTCCACCGACCGCCCGCCCACCTCAAGAAAACGGCACCTGTGACCTGTGAGTTCTGTGTGGCTGAAAGAGATGAGGTAAATAGGCCCCCAGGTACCTACCTTACCTACCTACCTAGTGAGTGGAGGAGGTACCGAGTACGACCGATGCAGCTTCTGCCCCGCGGCTCGCCCCAGACCGCCTTCCAACGAGTCCTCGGGTCTATCATTCGCCGGAGCTTAAGCGATCGATTCCCCGTCGTATTCCATTTACACGGGACCGAGAGATGCGTCATGGGGTCCCTGAAGACCGGAGCTGCTCCCTGCCATGTGCAAGGCAGCTGAGTCCTTACTGGAGCCTTCTGCGCCTTCATCACAGCTGCACTCGCTCCCATGTCTGTCCTTTTTTCACACCCGACCTTTAAGGTGTTTTATTTGCCTCGATCACGGGCTGAAGCTCCGGCTCTTGTGTCTCCCCTGCTCAAGAGGGAAAAAGAAGGTGGAACATCCCTTGCTTCCCGCCCCAAATGAAGGCTCCCTCACCTACCTAGGTAAGGCAGCCTCCTCACCTTGCGGATCCAGGCCCGGCACACCTCCATTTGAACAACACACCTCTGCTAGGTACGCACAAGCACCACAAACACCTACCGCAATCTGTCCAGACAGCTACCACATCTCGTTACCTGCTGTCGTCGTCGTCCCTGATTACTTCGCTGCTCAGCGCTGCAACCTGGTCGACCTGGCTCTTGCTCGATCCTGAAACTGGCATTCCTTGTCTTCGTCCTTCAAGCTCGAGCTTCCCCGAAACTGCTCTCCAACTCGTCCCGTTCTCCCCGCCATCCGCCCGGAACCTGGTGACGCACATATAAGTCCTGTCTCCGGCCTCTCCCACGTTGGCGCTCATTGTGCCGTACTCACCGCTGCGTTGGAGACGAGGCCACAAAACACTCAGTCTTGTTGTCGCTGTCTCCCGCCGCTATTCGACAGCCCCCCGGAGAACCCCCGAATGGCCCTTTGCCCAGTCGCAAACGATGGCTCCCAGCGGCGCTGACCGCAAAACAGAAAAGTCCTACCTGTCGTCAGCCGTCGACTCTATTAATCCCTGGTCCGGCAGTCGGAGCTCAACGCCCACCCCAAGAGATCCTCCGCCTCAGCCTGTTCCTGCACCAGCGGCCCGTCCAGGTGATCATAGCATCACTCACTTATATGGCCAGAGCACCAAGAGCTACCCTGCCGACTGCCCTCCGCTCAACGTCCTATGGTATCATGCTACCGATGTAAGAACAGTCGCTCCAAGTCTTGAACTTCTTGAAATGGCTGATCATTGTCCCAGGTGCCCAAGCGGAAGCCGCAATTCTTGAGAGACAAACCGAAACCCACCGACGATGCTAAGCCTCCGCCCCAACCTAAGAAGTTTCTGCCCTTCGCCAAGGGAGATTCGAGAGCCATAGAACTCGCTTATCAGCGTTTACTGGAGGATTCCGAGAAGCGAAGAGGCGATCGATCGCAGCGCAACGTGTCTGGCGGCTCTCGACGAGGCCGTAAGACCACCGGCGATGATGGGGCACACAGTAGCTTAGAGACGAGCCCTGAGAGCGCCCCTAAAACGCGCGTTCCGGTGAACGAGGACTACCTCTTCGATGTGGACATTGAGAAACGCGAGCTGGAGCCCGTATACTGGCTCGGGCCTGTGTATGAGGTTCGCCGCGGTACTTGGTTCTACGACGAAGGCTCGTCCTTGAGACCATGCGAGGAGAATCTAGCGTCTCAGCTTGAGGAAGGATACCTCAAGGTCAAGCCTTGGCTGTATCCCAAGCCTCGAGTTCGAAGCGACTCAAACAAGAAGGACGTCACCCCAAAAGCGTCAGTTGACAACTTGCGGGCCGTTGCAACGGCTTCTGCGGCCGCGGAGGGTAACAACAAGCCGCAACCGCCGCAGAACCAACATCAACCCTCATCTCACAGGCTATTCGGCACATGGATGAACAGTATTGCGACATACCAGGATTCCACGACAGCATGGATAACATCCGACAGCATGCTGGGTTGGGTGACCTCGACGATGTACGAACGATTCTCCGGCGGCGGCTTCATGAGCGGTGTCAAGCTGGTGAGAGGTTACTCTGACGTCTCCAAGAACAAAAAGGAGAAACAGCCGGCTACGCCCACCGAGGCTGCCGCCCCGGCGCAGAAAGATGATAAAGACCAAAAGAAGCTGAAGCGAAGATCCGCACCACCAACCTCTAGACCTTCGCAGTCCAACGACGACTTGACGCGCGCAGAGAACGAAGAAACCAGAGAGACTAGCCTGCAGAGGCAGATCTCATCCTTGATGGAAGGGGCCGAACATCGCAACCAAGAGGAACAGGAAGAAGAGATTAGGAAGCGCGAGGAGAAGGAGATCGAAAACGACTACAATGGCCAATTTGGCGAAACGCAAGGACGTGATATTGAGCATTTGGTGCTCGTGACTCATGGAATTGGCCAGCTCCTCGGGATCCGGTACGTGGTTGGTGTGGCATTTCAGAGAAGTTACGATGACTAATGGCAACAGAATGGAGAGCGTTAACTTTGTACACGACGTGAACATCCTCCGCAAGAACCTCAAATCGGTCTACTCGAGTTCCGCAGATTTGCGGGCTTTGAACTCGGAACTGGAAGATGGGCCGAGGAACTGTCGAGTGCAGGTATTGCCTGTCTGCTGGAGGCACTTGTTGGACTTTCCCAAGAAGAGAGAGAAGAAGAACGAACGGGACATTGGAGACGGCGCCTTAGACGAAGATGAATGTGAGTAAATCTCAACCAGCACCATAGAGGACACAGCTAAGGAGCGTGATGCAGACCCGTCTCTAGAAGACATAACGATAGAGGGCGTTGCCTTTGCCAGATCTTTGATCTCGGACCTTGCCCTCGACGTTCTGCTGTACCAGAGCGCGTACCGCGAACAGATCGCTGAGATCGTTCTTAAAGAGTCGAATAGGATTTTCAAGCTGTTCATGGCCCGCAACCCCGAGTTCAAAGGCAAGGTGCACGTCATCGGGCATTCTCTCGGCTCTGCCATCATGTTCGATATCCTCTGCCGGCAGAAGGAAAAGGTCAAGGCCCCGGACACACCAAGGAGTGCTCTGCGCTTCTGGCAGCCGCAAGATAAGGCCGAGGGCGCCAGGGATCGCGAAGCGAATGAGCTCAAGTTTGAGTTCGACGTCGATGACCTTTACTGTCTGGGATCGCCGGTGGGCTTGTTCCAGATGCTCAAGGGCCGGTAAGTCGATTCAGGTCTCTGCCTGGCTGCGTGCTAACTCCGCAAAGGACCATATCAGCACGCCACCTTCCTCATGCACTTCCGTCGGAAAGTCCCCTAAATCCAGATTTGATGGACGATCCGTTCCTCGCAGCGGCGCCGACATCTCCATCCCAACGGGTGTCTGCAATCACAGGCTTGCCATATTCCGTCTCGTCGCCAAAAGTCGCACAACTATTCAACGTGTTCCATCCTTCCGACCCGATAAGCTACAGGCTCGAGCCTCTCATATCTCCCGCCATGTCCACTCTCAAGCCCCAAGTACTGCCTTACACGAAGAAGGGCATTTTCGGCAATGTGGCACAGCAAGGGTTGAGTGGTATCGGAATGAAGGTCGGCGCGAGTGTCAGCGGTCTCTGGTCCAGCTTGAGTGCGGGAATCGCCAGCAACATACTGAACAGGAGTCTCGGTCTGAGCAACGAAGACGTGGCCAAGATGAACTCGGCATCAGCGCAACCCCAAGTCTCCGCTCAAGGGGCAAACATGGCGGACAGCGGTGTGATTTCTGACGCATCGAAGCTGGGGGAGAAGACGAATGAGCGCAAGAAGCAGCTGGCGGATTCGAAATCCATGATGGGCCGCACGAGCTTGAGCGGTAACGAGATGACACTTATCGACGATGAGCTGGAGACACTCTACTCCAAGTTCCAGGAGAAGCGGGTGGACCTGGCCAAGACGAATGACGACGGCGACGCGGCGGACTGGATAGAGGCGGAACGGAAGTCTCAGAAGTTGCGGCGCGAGGAGATGAAAGTGCGAGCTCTCAACCGCAACGGACGTGTCGACTACAGCATCCAGGAGTAAGCGCTACGTGATGTCCATGATGCAAGTTCGGGTATGCTAACGTGTGGCAGGAGTGTGCTCGATTTCAATCCCATGAACACGATCGCATCGCACATGAGTTATTGGTCTGATGAGGACGTCAGCCACTTTATTCTGTCGCAACTTCTTTCTAACAGGTCACGGGCGAACCGGAGATAGACTAGATTAGACATGGGCGGGTAGGTTGTCTGGTGAATTAGATGAGCTCGTCACCTCACTTTGAACATGATCCATTGCGCGTGCATACTACTCGAGTGAACAGCTAAGGGTATCTTTTACATTTTCACGGACTCGGCAAACTACTTATGGATGCAAAATACCGGCGTCCACGAGGGCGGCCCAGCGAGCGGGCAAGCCCTTGGCGACATCTTCGGCCGTCTGGCCAGCGTCGTTCTGGATCGCGCGGATGTCCCGAGCGTTGTCATTTGTGAGGCGAACGATTTGCAGCGCCTCGGCAGCCTGTCGCGCCGACTGGGGAAAGAGATCAGTGGGCAGGGGCGAGGCGATCCAGAGCAGCAGCCAGACGACCTCCTCCTGAGACTTCTCGACAGCAACATGAAGAGGGCTCTTGCCACCAGCCAGGGGGTCCTGGTAGCGAATTAGCTGGCCCAGCTGAGTAATGTCGCCGTTGAGCTCCTCGTTGGCGTCCTGGAGGAGCTCCACAATGCCCTGGACATCGCCTTCTGAGCACATGAGGTGGTAGGCACGGGCGGGACGGGCCTCGGGATGGGCGTCAAGATAGGCCTCCTCGGTGATGTTGGGCAGGATGTCCAGGCCGTCCTGCAGCCCGCCCTCGTTGACGTAGCGGGTCAAGATGGCAGCACCTGGAGTGGTGGACGGGAAGGGGTTGGTGACGGAGGGGCCCTGCTGGTTTGTTGGCAGGTATTTCTGGCAGGATGGGCAGTTGAGAGAAATGGCGATCTCTGCGGATTGATCCAAGAGACATTGCCTGGTGCATGGTGTAAGTATGGTTAGGCCATTTCATCATGTTAGTGAGACTGGGT
Source organism: Colletotrichum sp. SAR11_240 (assembly GCA_025328625.1). Classification (NCBI taxonomy): domain Eukaryota; kingdom Fungi; phylum Ascomycota; class Sordariomycetes; order Glomerellales; family Glomerellaceae; genus Colletotrichum; species Colletotrichum sp. SAR11_240. The sequence goes on from JAKMXA010000029.1 coordinate 215,674, forward strand.
TGCGTACCAGTGGAAGTGGCATCCGCAGGGCAGCTCCAGATCATCGGGCACGTTCTGAGTCTCCTCGGTGGCCTGGCCCTCATCGTCACTATCAGGTTCGATGCTAATGACCAGGGGGTCTTGGCAGGCTTTGCAGACGGCAGCCATGGTTGTGATGTGTGTAAGGCGACTAGGTTGCGGTTGTGGTGGATGAGGTTTGGTGCTGCGAGAGCCAAAGTGAGGGGGCGACAAGGGGGGGTGGTGATGATGTGAGCAGCAGCAGCAGCAGCAGCAGCAGCAGCGTAAGTCAGAAACAGCCAGGTGAATGCGGTCTGAAGTGTGCGAATCGGGGGCTGAGCCGCTTGTCCTGACACAAAAGCTTCAATGTCGCGATGAAGGCATCGAGATCAGAAAATTCGAGGTGGGGGGGAACCAGGAGCGGGGACTGTGCTACTTTGAAGATGCACACGGTCCAGGGAGCAGATTGGGAGCTATCCTGCACCGTGCATCTTGAAGTGACTGATTTCCAGTCTCGGATACCACGCTTGGCGTCGACACTAATTTCTGCCGTGGTTGGTTGGTCTGCGCATTTGGTACCTTACGTGGGCTTCCCTGCACTTGCACATGTTCCAGAACATTGCCCAGAGGGGCTAATCATTAACGGGCATCAACCCACGGCATTGGGCTGCCTGTTGGAGCCAGACGCGGGAGAAGCATGGCAGTGCGTCCGTTGTGTTGTGTTACTTTGGTTGAATACCTTGGATAGCGGCATAAATGTGAAATCCAGGGATGGCGGAAGGGGTGGCTTCGACCCAAGCCCAAGGAGGAGCCTGAAGGCTGCAGCCCAAGATGAGGGAGGAAGCATCGAGAAGCCAAGAATCATGGAGTCAGAGCTGGTGCCTATGAAGGCGTACGTTGGTCTTTACGCAAGACCGGTACTACGGGATTGTGCTCACTAACACACTAACACACGACGACTCTGCTGTCTGTCTGTCTGCCTTACGCAAGTCCATGTGGCTGGAGGCCGCAGCGAAACAGGCTTCCCGCGTATCCTGTGCGACCGCAGCCCGGCGGAGACGTACCGCGAGCTGAGGTAAGCGCCATTGAGGAATCGCAAGATACCTCTCGTTCGCAGCGCTGGCAGTGAGAGCAGATGTACTTTTCATGGCAGCCCACGCTCGTCGACGCCTAGCCAAGACAGGAGAGGCAAGGTAAGGTACCGGGCTGGAATGCTCGAGGCAGCCAATCCTCGTCCCCAGGTCAGCTAATGCCTGTATCATTACATCAATGGCCCCTCCCCGCCCCCGCCAACAAGTATTAGGTAGGTATCGTCGCTGCTGGAGGAGGTAGGAATAAGTTCTCACACTGCGTAAGGTACGCCGCCGTATTATTGCTGCTGCTGCTGCTGCTGCTGCTGCTGTTGCTGCTGTCTGGCCCCCGCATTGCCCTGCACCCTGCTCTGCTCCGCTCCGCCTCGCCTGGGCCCAGTGTCCATCCCATCCACTCATTACCTTTACCATTGCGATCATCCGTCATTCGGGCGCTGCCTCTGACATTTTACCTCCCCGGCCTTGCTTGATCTTTCTTGCCTTGCTGCTGCTTGTGCCTCTGCCTCTCTCCCCATTACATACATACAGCCAAACACCACAACCAAAACCTCAATCGCCGCCACAAGGAATCGTCGTCCCTTCACCTCTGCACCCATTGCTGCCCGGCAATTGCAGCTCCATCTACCTGCCCACCCATCGAGCACAATCCCTCGCATTCCTCCCTCACCGTGAGGCACCTTACCTCCTCAACTGTCCTCCGCCAGCGTCCGTGCGTTCCGGAGCTTCCTGCGCATCTACCGCTCCCAGGTCCGCTTGGTCCCTGATCTCGTGGTTCGGTTTCCTTCCGCGCCGAGCGCAGTCTCTCCAACTCCAAGGCCCTTGCTGCCGTCCTGCCCAGTTCAACCTCTCCTTCTCGATCCTCGAGTTGTGCCTCCCTTCTCCTCTCCCCGCGCCGACTTCAGACACCCGCCATCATGAACGTTCTCAAGCTCCAGAGGTGCGCATTGCAAACCCCCGCACCCCGTGATTCATCACCCAGGGGGTTGGCCATTACTGACGCACATCTGCCCACAGGAAGTATCCTCAGTTCCCCCAAAACGAAATCTACGGCCTGAGCGACGCTTTCCGCAAGCTCGACATTGACGACAAGGGCTACGTTGACGAGGCTACTGCCATTAAAGCTACCCAACAGAGCGAGCGCCAGCCATACGATGTCGTCAGACAGGCCTTGAAAGAGGTTGACCTCGACTCGTCTCGCCGTGTCGAGCTCGAGGACTACGTCGCCGTACGTCGCCGTCATCCCACCCACCCCTCGTCCTTGCCCCAGCCCTCCAACTTCCTCCTCTTTGCTGACCGACCCTTCTACAGCTGATTGCCAAGCTTCGCGAGTCTTCTCCTGCCCAAAAACGCATGTCAACAGGTCCTACTGCGCCCGCTGGCATTGTCGCACAAGCAACCGGTGGTCATGCCAAAAAGGCCAGCATTGGCAAGATTCACGTTCAGGGCTCCAACGCCAACGTCACCCACACCATCAACGAAGATGAGCGAACCGAATTCACCCGCCACATCAACGCCGTTCTGGCCGGCGACCCGGATATTGGCAACCGCCTACCCTTTCCCACTGACACCTTTGAGATGTTCGACGAATGCAAGGATGGTCTGGTGCTTGCCAAGCTCATCAACGACAGTGTCCCTGACACCATCGACGAGCGTGTCCTGAACCGCCCCAAGAAGGCAAAGAACCTTAACGCCTTCCAAATGACGGAGAACAACAACATCGTCATTGAGTCCTCCAAGGGTATCGGTCTGTCCGTTGTCAACATTGGCAGTGGTGATATTATCGAAGGCCGAGAGCATCTGATTCTTGGTCTGATCTGGCAGATCATCCGTCGTGGCCTGCTGAGCAAGATTGACATCAAGCTTCACCCTGAGCTGTACCGTTTGCTCGAGGAGGACGAGACTTTGGAGCAGTTCCTGCGCCTTCCCCCTGAGCAGATTCTTCTGAGATGGTTCAACTACCACTTGAAGGCGGCCAACTGGCCTCGCAGGTATGTCAATTGCCCCAATTCAGGGGAGACTGTGACTGACGCATGACAGGGTCAACAACTTTTCGACCGATATCAAGGACGGCGAGAACTACACGGTGCTCTTGGCACAAATCGGCTCCGAGTACGGCGCGACGAGAGGCCCTCTCCAGACACGCGATCTTTTGCAGCGAGCCGAAGAGATTCTGCAAACGGCCGACAGGATGGGTTGCCGCAAGTTCCTTACGCCAACCTCTTTGGTTGCCGGCAACCCCAAACTGAATCTGGCTTTCGTTGCCAACCTCTTCAACAACCACCCCGCGCTCGACCCCATCACTGAGGAGGAGAAGCTGGAGGTTGAGGACTTTGACGCCGAAGGAGAGAGGGAAGCTCGCGTTTTCACTCTTTGGCTCAACAGCTTGGACGTGCAGCCCGCGGTCCAGTCCTTCTTCGACGACTTGCGCGATGGTACAGTACTTCTGCAGGCGTACGACAAGGTCATTAAGGGATCTGTCAACTGGCGTCATGTCAACAAGCCTCCGGCTCACGGTGGAGAGATGTTGCGCTTCAAGGCTGTTGAGAACACCAACTACGCCATTGAGCTGGGCAAGCAGAACCGCTTCTCGCTTGTCGGCATCCAGGGCGCGGATATCACTGACGGCCAGCGCACCTTGACGCTCGGCTTGGTTTGGCAGCTGATGCGCAAGGACATTACTGTCACCCTATCCACATTGGCACAGCGTCTTGGAAAGCGTGAAATTACAGACTCGGAGATGGTCAGATGGGCCAACGACATGGCTCGCAAGGGCGGCAAATCCTCGAGCATCCGTTCCTTCAAGGACCCTGCCATCGGCACCGGTGTCTTCCTGTTGGATGTGCTCAACGGTATGAAGAGCAGCTACGTCGACTACGACCTCGTCACCCCTGGCCACACGGACGACGACGCCTACCTCAACGCCAAGCTCAGCATCAGTATCGCGAGAAAGATGGGAGCGACCATCTGGCTGGTGCCCGAGGATATTTGCCAGGTCCGCAGCCGTCTGGTGACTACTTTCATCGGTAAGTGCTTTGGCAAACGCTTGTTTTCAGCACACTTTTGCTAACCCATACCCAGGCTCCCTGATGGCCACTGCGGAGAAGCAGGGGCTGTAAACCGACTTGACGACCATTTGTTACGCGGCGTGAACGTTATGTTTTGTCAATGAGGATAGAAAAAGGCCAAAACTTCGGCGAGGCTTTGTTGATTGCGTCTTATTTGTAGTTGAATGAATCCAAGCCATCAGAATATCCCCCAAAGACTTCTCTGCCTGCCCCGTGTCCCCTCGAGAGTATGTAGAACTTTCTATATTCAAAATTGTACTTTGAAACTTTCGGTAATACGTCTTACGTGGTGCAGTCTTGTGTGAGTATGGTACAAGTTTTGTCTCGACGTTTGTACTTGAGTCAAGTTTACAAGATGAGGTACAGGCTGCAGAGCAGACTGGGACCGGTAAAGATGCCGAACCAGAACATGATGTTGCCCAGTGTCTTGCGACCTCTCATCCAACTCGTCCTGCTGAGCTGCACAAGCTTTTTTCCCTCCCGTTAGAATCATCTCGAGATAGATTGGTTGAAGGGCAGAAGGATCCACATACCGGCAGCTGGCACATTTGCAGAAAAAGGAGATAGCCCCTGAGCTTCTTGAACAGACACCACATGACCAATTCGTGCACGCAGGCCGAGAGGAAGAAGGTGATGAGCGTCGCAGTATGGCGGTTCACCTTCATGGATGAAATGGAGCTGTGGTAGACGTGGCGGAGAAGAAAGTTGTGCACCGGGCTAGCGATCGTCAGCTTGGGTTCAGGGGGTTTCGAGGTTTTGGGTCAGAGGTTACCGATTCCAGTCACGCGCGAATTGGTCCCAGGATACTGATGGAAGTAGTGTCTTGTCAGTTTCTCAGCGAGTCGGCTTGGGAAAAGGTCAACGTACCGCTGTTCCACCACGCGTCGTAGAAGCTCCTGTCGGCGAAGTAGGTGAGCTCCGCCAGAGTGTTGAGGATCGTTTCCCAGATTAGATACCAGGCCATCTGGTTTCCATTAGTCTCTGCATCGATGTGAGGGGGTGTGTTCTGGTGTCTGAGTGCTTACCATGTATTCCATCATAAATGGAAAGATGAGGTCGCTTAACATCCAGGGGAAGTAGCGGAATCTCTCAGCAAGGGGCATGCCCGTCTCCTTCATTGCCACAGTCTGCATCACGACGGGATCTGTCAAAGTCGTCAGTTTAGGCCTGTGTCTGAAAGTCGTGGGCGCGGGGGTTGACAAACAGATGAAAGCCTGAGACACCATGATCATGACGAGAATAATGCCGAAGGTAGCGGCCGTTTTCTCGGCGACATAGTACCAGTCGATGGAGTCAGAACGGGGGTACTCGAGCTCGTACACGACGGTCGGCAACACAATGTACTCGTACTGGTTGGCGAGGGTCAGGTTGTTCGGGTACGCCCGCGCGACGCTCGTCGCCTTGCCCCTCAGCTCGTCGGTGAGCCCGTCAACCTCCCACTTGATGATGCGCTCGAATACGCGGACCTGGTCAGCGTCGAGGGGCTCGCCGGATTCGATAGCGTGGGAGATGCGGTCGACGTCCGTCGTCTCAGAGCCACGAGCGTGGGTGACGGAGTGCCGGCGGCCTTTCATCTCGGCTGCAGACGGGGGATTGTCCAGGTGGGAAACCGATATGGTGGATGCCGACGGACTGGTCGTGGAAGGCGAGTTGATGGGGGCAACATGTTCCAGCTTTTTCAACTTCGAAAGGAGGTACTTTCGCTTCTTGTATACTGTGGAGAGGTGACCATTGTAGAAGGCGTACGAGTGCTGCTTCATGAGCATGACGATGCCGTGGAGGACGAAGAAGACGGTATGTGTCCAGGGCCAATCTCGGATGAGGGTGAGACCGACGACGCTGCCGATGAAGATTGATTGCCAAACCTATGAGAAAAACCTGTGTGAGAAAGAACAAAAGAACGGCAGTTTTTACGGCAGACTTACATTCTGGATGACCCAGCCAGACCGATTCCAGTCAAGATAACCGCTGAAGATGAGTCGTTGCAGAATCCAGCCTACACCGGTGATGCCACACATGACACCGTCGGAAGCTAACAGGACAATTACATCCCGCCGGAACATGGTCTTCATAATCTCGTTCGTCCCCAAAGGGTTGCCGGTGGCCCTCCAGTTGGCCGCCCCGATCTTGACGACGAACAGCGCCACGGCTAGCCAAAACAGCGTGAAGAACCCATGGAAGGGGCTATTTGCCGTCTGCTGGTTCTGCCGGTCAAAGGCAGAGAATTGGCGAGTAAACACCAGGTCGCTGAACTTCCCCGGCCGACGTGGTCGTTTTGGGTCCTTTTCCTATTAATTTGTGTTAATGATTGTGCCCTCAGTTCGTGCGTAGTCTGTCCCTGTCAGGACAGTCACCAAGAGCATACCCGTTCGAGACCCCGTCTGATGACATCGCGAAGCTCTCGATCATCAGCGGACAACACATACGTCTTCAGGTCTTTTCTGTCAGCTCCTTCAGTGGATTCGTCTATGCTCGAGGCTTCAGACAAGGTCGAGCCGTCGAGAGACAACTTCCTCTCATGGTTTGATGAGTTCTTTAGAGGCGAGGATGTGTTCTTGGCCGCCGGTCTGTCATGGCGACGTCTTGTGAACTTGGGCTCGTCGTAGTCCTCCTCGCTCGTGGTCTCGGACGGGGTTGTGGAATTTGTCCTGCCTCCGTTGGCCGCCCGTAGTGCGTCTCGCAATGCACGGGGTGAATCCCGTGAGGCCACCGGTCGTGCCGCCATTCTAGAATCTGAGGGTTCTCAATGCGTTCCTGCGTCTTCGCACGGGCACAGCGAGAACGATGCTATGCACAGCTCACTTGAGATGAAAAGAAGCACCAATACGATGTTTACGGTTCTGTCGGCGAAAGCTATAAGATGAGGCCGTGATGCTGAGGCGCTCTGACGACGTCAACAAATGTCAGCGCCAGTGTTGTTTGTTTATGATACTTGAAACTATCGTCAGGATGAACAGAGTGTGAGATATTGCTGTGGCGTGTATACGTGCGACAACGCTTATTCCGAGGTCGATGTAACACTGCGATCCAATGCGGCGGAGTAGGGCGGCGCGATTCGGGACAGGGAAGTATATGTCACTCAGCCCGCGCGACCGGGAAGACGTACGTTTGCAACAAGCTACCAATGACTCGGGTCGAGTACGAGATGAGTCCCAAAAAGCATCAATGGAAATAGGCCAAGTAAAGCGAATCAGAATTGAACCATAGTCGGGATGAAACGTCAAGTGGGAAAAGCAGAAATATGAGGGCGATGGCGGTTAAAAAACGTTGAGAGCGCAGTGCAGGGAATTGAAGGATTTACGGGTCTGTCGGGCTCATCGTGGGTCGTCCGCCTCTGACATCGATCCGAGATGATCTGAGATGGCCAGACAAAGACGTCGGCGGGTGATCAACTGCGGCCGAGGTTTCCGGGGGGGAAGGGGATTTCTCGTCTTCGCGGGCGCCATAAGCCGGGAAGCGTCTGGGCATTTGAGGGAACGGAGTGTCGCGTAGTGCGAGTAATACGACAAAAGGCTGCTCCGAGGGATTGCGAGTTGCGAGATCCCGCGCATCCCGTTGGAACAGCGAGAGGACACAGGACCACGGACGGAGGCGTGGTGTACGTGGACATGGGTGTTGGGATTCAGAGGCGACTTGAGTAAGAAGAACACGTTGGATGGAGTAAGGTGTGGGCTCCATGAAGTCAGTACGAAGCCTTGGAAGCGCAAATGGGCGCTGGCATAGGAGAAACGAGTGGATGAGGACGGTGTGGTGGTCATCTCCATACAGGCAACCCCAGTTGGCAATGTTCTTAGCAGGCGAGTAGTATGCTCGAATGAGGTGGCGTGGCTTGACGCCCTCCGACTGGACCTGTAAGAGTTTCCTTGGTCGACGTCGAATTACACGTGAAGAGACGAAAGGGAGGAAAGATGGATGGCGCAGTTGGTTGAGACATGGAAGACAAGCGTGACGACCATCTCCCGCATGTCTCTATCCACTCACTGCGTCGACGATTAATGTCTCGCATGCTTTGGAGAGGACCCTGGAGATGCCAGACAAGAGAAGGAGAGAGTGAGTCTGGGGTGCCTGTGGGCAGCCTGGTCGCCTCAACTGTAATAGTACTAGGAGCAAACCGAAGGTTTGGAGAGCCTCAGGGTGGCATCCAACTCGCCTCCAATGTGGTGATCGGACGAGTGAAGCTCGGCAGGCGAACAAACCCTACTGCATTGGCTGCCGCGTAGGTAGCAAGAGGAAAGACGAAGTGTGTGTTCTCTGACATCAAGCTGTCGCATCGTGTGGCCGGAAGCGGAGAGACAGTTTGCATCCGCGCTCGACCCTGGGGCCCGAATCATCCGTCAGTGCGCACCGGGCTGTCTCTATCGAATGTGCGGCCTCGTTCGCTTGAAGAAGGTCTGTCGGTCTGTCGGTCTGTCGGTCTGTCTGTCTGTCTGTCTGTCTGTCTGCTCAACATTCGTTGGTCACGCACGTCGTGCAGCAAAGGTTGTTGGTGGTGGTGGAGTGCATATTCATAGGCAGGGTAGGTAGGTAGGCTTGCTGACCGGGATGCCGAAGCGGGAAACGGACGGGGCGGGCTCGGTGAGTGTAGACGGTGACCTTGGAGTTGTTTCCGCAAGTGCCAAAGTAAATTTGGCGCGCTGGCTGCCAATGACATCACCCGTGGTCGAGCGGGCCGGGGGGTGTTCCTGTCGTTCCGTTTGGGATTGGGAGACAGAGAGGGCAGGGTAGGGCGGGACAGGACACTGAGGAGGGAGTCGAGGACAGACAGCCCGGCAATGGAACCTGACCTGACCTGACCTGACCTGACCTGCGTTAGCTGCCAATCTAGCGGCAACTGCCCGTTGGCGTTGAAACGCGACCCTCTCTCTGTCCATCCATACCTTCCTTAAGGTACGTACCTTACCTTAGGTAATTAGGTAGGTACAGTGTAAGGTAAGGTAAGGTACGTGACCTGGCTGGGCATCCGCCGTTACGTAAGCTTTTGTTTCCAAGCTCCGAGCGCGGTCTTCCATTGACTGAGGTGACCACTGACGTCCTCCAGGCTCCAGCCAGTCACAAGCTACCTTAAGTATGGGGCTCTCCTTCTCGGATACGTACCTGAGGAGGTACCTAAGATACCTTAGGTAGGTAGGTGCCGTGAGGAACCCGAGCTCGTTCCAGTGCCAGTGGCCCCCCCCCCGGAGCCATACCAAAATCTTTTTGTTGCGCCAGGCCGATCCCGAACCAACCCATTCCAGTTTGCCTGTCTTGTCTTTTCTCCTCCTCCTCTAACCACTTCATCATCACCATCACCACTCCACGACAAACCACCAACGCGCATCCATCTCGTCAAAGGAGCTGCTCCATCAGCCCTCAATTGTCGTTTCTCCTCCCTCTTGCCCATCATCCGAGAGCCTCGCTTCCTCTTCTCCTAGCCTTTGAAGTCGTTTCCTCTCTCCACGTAACCAGTCAACACAGCTCATCATGTCGCGCGGTGGAACCACCCTCTACGTGACTGGCTTCAGCCACGGCACGCGCGCCCGAGACCTCGCCTACGAATTCGAACGGTATGTCAACTGAACTCAGAAACTCCCACGTCGATGCCTCCGTCCGTCCTGTTTTGCCCGGCACGCGAGAGCCTTCCGAGATTTCCGATTCTTCATCTCCTTCCCTCGCCCCTCCCGCCCATCGTCCTCGTCTCCTCGTCCTCCCGTCCTCCTCCGCTGCTCCTGCCTCAGCATATCAATACTATATGCCTCCCTCGCCCTCCGTCCCCGTCGATGCGTCCTCAAGTCCTCGTTCGCTCGCCTCGGCCCGCGCGACCAACCCGCCGCCTGTTGTCCGCGCCGCCCTGGTCTGCCGGCCTTCCGTCCCAGCGAGAACAGACTCACGAGGCTACCTGCCTGGCTCTGCCAAGCCCGCCCGGCGCCCGACTCTTTGTCTCGTTGAACAAACAAAAAGATCAAAATCGAGAAAACAAATATTTTAAAAAAAACAAAAACAAAAACAAGATCCCGAGTATGTATGGAGATGCTGACGTTCTGGCTCCTCTGTAGCTATGGTCATCTAGTCCGCTGTGACATCCCAGCTCCTCGTTCGGCTTCTTCTAGACTGTAAGTTGTCAATGATTCCCCCCTCTGATCATTTGTCCTCCGAATGCCTGCGTACTAAATTTTGCTCAGATTTGCCTTCGTCGAGTATGAGGACCGTCGCGACGCTGACGATGCTTACCATGAGATGCACAACAAGCGCATCGGCCGCGACGACATCCTGAAGATCGAGGTATGATGACGCGACAGCCGATTGACCCGTTCGGTCCTGACATGTTCGCAGTGGGCTCGCACTCCTCCTTCCGCCTCCTGGCGCTTCGACTCCGGCCGGGACCGCGAGCGTGCCCCCCGCCGCTCTTCTCCCCGCCGGGGCCGCTCTCCCTCTCCCCGTCGCAGCACCCGCGACTACTCCCCCAGAAAGGACGACCGTCGTGACCGCGACCGTGACTACGACCGCGAACGCCGCGACACTCGCGACCGCTCTCGCAGTCCTGACCGCCGGTTCGTACCCCCGTGATGCCAGACCCACCCGATGGAGATGTTGACAGCTGTGTATTAGTGACCGGGATGCCAAGGACGATCGTGATGAGCGCGACCACCGTGAGAACGGTACCAACGGCGACGACCGAAAGGGTACGTGTATTCAACCGTAGGAGACAGCCATGGTGTCCGCAAGCTGACGAGAACGCACTACAGCCATTGACAGCCCTCCCCCTGCTCACGACGACCTGGATGTCGCTGCGGAGTGATAAGTATACTTGGCAAAATCTTGTCGGGTTGTGCGCGGCTGTGCCAAAAGTTTCTGATTTTCTTACCCGGTTCTCCCCTCACCTGTTGAACCTGGATCTGTAAAGTGTCCTCACCATCTGGGAGCTTTTTAGTCTCGATTCGACCGATTCGGCTTCGGGCCCGGAATGCGAGGGCTGAGCTGCCCGACGTAGGCAGCATTCAAACTTTGTTAGTCATATCGGAGTGATAATGGGCGGAACCTCCGTCTCGGCGATGAGCTTCAGACGACGAAGGTTGCGGCGGCGGCCATTTGATAGCATTTCCCAATTCGTAGTTTTAGAGAAATTGAATGTAGGTCTACAGAATTGTATGGGTTTGGATGTCTGATTATCATTTGTGAGGTCGAGGGCCTTTGTTTGTTCCGCGGTGCTATTTGAGAGATGTCTGTCGTGGTCTCGAAGAGAAGATGTCACCAATGGGCTTGGCCTCGGGTGACTAAGGTCCGTTGTGGCATAGAGTGATGCTCTCATGCGGGCAAACACCCACCTTCCGTGGGGGTCATTTCAAGGGATGCCGATCACGCATGGGCTTGGCGAAGCTGGGCCGGTGGCCATCTTGTCTTGGACGTATAGATTTCGGTGCGGGGAAGACGGCAGTCAAGGCGGGGTGTCAGTGTTGAGAATGGTACATGCGCGCTTGTCGATGCTGGGAGTGTTGATAGGGAGGATCCGGAGGCTCGGAAAGAAGAGAGAGGAGAGGTTTCGGCAAGTTGGCCCCGATGTAACCCGGACGAAGCCGACATTGGGTGGGAGAAGGCCCGGACCTCGTTGTCGGGACTGGATGAGATGATGCGGCAACACAAACCGAGTCCAATTAGTCTATTTGGCGTCTGCAGACCGGTGCTGGCTGGCTGGCTGCGTGCTGTGTGGCTGGCTTAGGTAGTAGCATCAGTTGGCTATTGCAGTCATCAAGTCCTTAAACGCCCATCTGGGAACTCTGGGCATTGCCTTCTCCGCCTGGTCGGGGCTGGCAGACCGTTAAGCCCCATGACCCAAGTCTTTCTTTCTCCTTTCCTGTCATCTGCCGGAATCAATGCATCTGTTTCTTGCCTAGTTTGGCACGTGAGGCACACGAGCATGACTTGAGATTCTGAAATGTCACAACTTGCAGCGGGCGTCCGTGGCTGTGAGGAGCCCCATTCCCCCCCGGTTTGTCGTCATCTGTGTGGAGAGAGTGTCGGAGGCCGCTCCAGTGACTCCACTGGCGACTGGCAACAGAACACTGAAGTATCGCAACCTAAGGTAGGCCGCACCCGGAAGGATCTCGTGTGCGAGCAAATCCACACCAAAGGGCGACCATTTTCGAACCAAGGACACTGGGTTTTAGGGGCGCAACGTCTCTGGCTTTCCACTACATATGACTGGGTGTACAGGAACTTCCCCGGCCCAGGCAGCTTGGAGGGGTTGTCCATTGCCGGGCCGCCTCTGATCAGGACCTAGACGCCTTGCTTTAGGTGATGCCGGGCATGTAATACATGTACCGGGCTAGCTCTGGGGTAGAGGTAGGTAAGTAAGCCCGGTACCTACCTGGACGGACACCTTCCGACGGGGGGGCTCCTCACAAAGCTGAGAAGCTCAGTGTCCCGTCACTGTCATTGAGGTGCCCGCCGCCACCCGCCCGACCACCTAATTGCCAGGTGCCAGGCTAGGTATGACACTGGCGACAGGACTGACTTACTGGAAGCTGAAATTGGATCTGGCCCGGATCTTGATCTGCGCCTGCGCCTACTGCGTCTCTGCGTCCGCGTCCGCATTTCCTTTCGCGAACTTGACTTGGGACCTTTGCCGCCCCTCATTGAACACTGTAACAACATTCAAAGGTCTCTACGCGCGAAGATCACGACATCTCAACCGCTCCGTTGCATCTCGCGCACCTCTGACAGTCTCTCATCTCGTCGCCGTCCCTGCCCTGTCGACTGCGCCGCCATCTGCCCGACTTCTTCCTCAACGTTTCCCTCTGCAAGGTTCGACCTGTCCTTCCCGTATTCGACTCCCACCACGCGCCCCTCGCTCTACACGATCCGCCTCGTCACCCCGACTCGACTCGACCTGCAATTCCTCGAGCACTCGTTGACGATTGATAGCAGTGCACCGACCGACCCGTCTGTTACCCGTGCCTTTCCGTCATCATCATTGTCGGACCCATCCACACCATAGCCGCGGCACATGGGAGATTGCCTTTCCCGACGACCAACTTCGGCCCAAAAAACCGCGATACCCTCGAAAACCACCCACGCTTCCGCCCCCTCGCCCCGACGACGAAGCTGCCTTTAATGGTCGAAACCAGAATCACAATCCCTGATACCCCATTTACTATGCCTCCGTTGCCGTTGTCGAGCTCTCTCTAAATTTCTCGTTATCCCTTCTCCATTTTTTTGGGTCATTCTTTGAAAGCATCCTTCCATCTGTGTTCAGCCACTGCTCCAGAGTCGCAGAGCTTCTTGATACGACTCTCGAAAGAACAACCCCAAGAGCTTTAAATGCAAGCAACGTCATAGCATAAAGGCGGCTTCAGAGGTTCAGCAGTGTGGTTGCTCTGAACCAACAGTCTTGCGCATGCAAATAGAGAGAAAAAAGCACACCCGCACTGCTTGTTGACCACCGGTAGTCTGAAGTTATGTCGCCCGTAAGTCTTCTCTGTTCTACACCTAAATCTCACGCCGCTCTGTATTCAGCCGGCCGGGAGCGTGGGAAGCATCGAAACTGACGCGAGTATGCCATCAGTCCCCAAGCAATACCGCTGTGCCTGCCGCAGCGGAACCAGCTGCCCTTGCTGGTATGGTCCGAGTCCGCGAAACGTTTTCGCAACCCGTTGTGGCTGCCTTCTGCGCTGGAGGTGTCGCTGGTGCCGTTTCTCGGACTGTCGTATCGCCCCTAGAACGTCTCAAAATCTTGTTCCAAGTCCAGAGTGTTGGTCGCGATGCCTACAAGCTGTCTGTCGGTCAAGGCCTTGCCAAAATGTGGCGGGAGGAAGGCTGGAGAGGCTTCATGCGAGGCAATGGAACCAATTGCGTCCGCATTGTTCCGTACTCAGCTGTCCAGTTTGGCAGCTACAATTTTTACAAGAGGGTGAGTTCTTCCAAATTGTTGGTTATGCATACATACCGCACACAGCCTTTGAGCATGTAAATGTGACTTTCAACTGACCGCAAGCAGAATTTCTTCGAGAAGCAGCCTGGTGCAGACTTGTCTCCCCTTGCCCGCCTGACCTGCGGCGGTATTGCTGGAATTACCTCCGTTTTCTTCACCTACCCCCTCGACATTGTACGGACCCGCCTCTCCATCCAGTCTGCCTCCTTTGCCGAGCTGGGTGACCGGCCCAAGGAGCTCCCTGGCATGTGGGCCACCATGGGGAAGATGTACAAGACGGAAGGTGGTTTTTCTGCGCTTTACCGTGGCATCATCCCGACGGTTGCCGGCGTCGCCCCCTACGTACGTATTTATGAGAGAGGCTGTTTTCGGTGGCTTCATTGCTAACAGCTCTTCAGGTTGGCCTCAATTTCATGGTCTACGAATGGGTTCGCAAATACCTGACTCCTGAGGGCGACAAGAACCCCAGCGCCGTCAGGAAACTGCTCGCCGGAGCGGTTTCAGGAGCTGTCGCTCAGACGTGTACTTACCCCTTGTAAGTTATTCGCGCTGGAGTGTTGCGCATCGGTCACGGTGCTGACTTTATCACAGTGACGTTCTACGTCGTAGATTCCAGATCAACACCATGACGGGCATGGGCTACCAATACAAGGGTATCTTCGACGCTATCAAGGTCATCGTCGCCCACGAAGGCATCAAGGGCCTTTACAAGGGCATCGTGCCGAATCTCCTCAAGGTTGCGCCAAGCATGGCATCCAGCTGGCTCAGCTTTGAGCTCTCTCGCGATTATTTGGTGTCACTCAGGCCGGATGGCAACTCGGAGGCCAACATCTGAAAAGGTGATGCCATGCACCACAACTTCACTTTAGCGACACGCCGCGGCCGCAAGATGCAGGCGGGCGGCTTACGAAAAGCCTCAGTACTGAGCATGGGGTGGTTACAACTAGACAGTGGCTTGCGTAGTAGTCACGATGGGGCAGAGAGACTGCCGCTCGGGTTGCCTCATTCAACCCGGCATTTCATCCATCAGTGTTTTTATAATGTATTACAACAACAAGAAGAAGACTAGCTTGAGCATTCAGAAGACGGGCAGGGAGTTGTCCAGTAACTGTTCCGGGCGTCACGGGGAGCTGGACCTCATTGCTGCTACCGTTATGGAAGAACAAGTAAGCACCACCTTTGTTTCGCACAAGCTAGACCGCAGGTCGTCTGAATACACCGGCATGAATTGAGATTCTTTCATGAGACACATGATCCCTCCATCTGGCTTCGTGCTGGGGCATGTGACAGAATACGGCAAGCAGATACCTGGGCATAGGCAAGGTAACGAGCGGTTGCCCTCACCGAACTCTACACCGGTACACCGAGGCCTGTCGGTCAGGAGCAAGCGTTGCAGGGTCCAGGCCCCGGTCGCTCCTGCAGGGCACTCAGTGTATGGTCCACTGAGGTGGGCACTTGAGGTGCACGGCCCCACTACCACTCAAGCCGACGAGAGAGAGAGGAAAGGTGGGGGGTAAAAAAAAAAAAAAAGAGAGGAACTAGATGCCTGACGGCCTGACGGTGCATTAGGGCAAATTTTCGCGCCCACAAGTTTGCTGCCACTCTTTCTGTCTGGCCCGGTAGCGAAATTTCCACAGTCTTCCCATCTACACGACGACGACAAACCACGGCCACCCATCGACTCAGATCGCCAATTCCGGGAGTCCAACGACAAGATGGGTACGTAGGAATTCCCATTCCAAAGCCTTTACATGCGAGTGGAATGTGCACGCGAAGCCCTTCATTGGGATCTTTGCTGTTGCTATTCTGCGAACTAGGCGCGCGGAAAAGAAAAATCCTCTCCTGCCTGTTTTCCCACCCCAATGGCCGCCTGTCCCCTCGCCGAGTGCGAGCAGAGGATGAGGAGTCTTTGGGACTTGGGGATTCGGGACTGTGGATGACGGACTTCCCGCCTCATTCAGAGCATGCTTGAACCAAAAGGCTGACGATGGGCTCTTCACCCCGTTTATAGGTATTGATCTCGACCGCCACCACGTGCGCAGCACGCACCGCAAGGCTCCCAAGAGCGACAATGTCTACCTCAAGCTCTTGGTGAAGCTCTACCGCTTCCTGACCCGTAAGTCTCTCTTCCCGCCCGCCTCCAGCGTCGCAAACAATGTCAAGAATGAATTGCTGATCTTGGTTTCTTCCCAATCTCGCAGGCCGCACGGAGTCCAACTTCAACAAGGTTATCCTGCGCCGCCTCTTCATGTCGCGCATCAACCGCCCTCCCGTCTCCCTCTCCCGCGTTGCCGCCAACATCAAGAACGGCAACGAGAAGAAGACCGTCGTCATCGTTGGCACCGTCACCGACGACAACCGTCTCTTGACCGTCCCCAAGGTCACCATTGCGGCCCTCCGCTTCACCTCCACCGCCCGTGCCCGCATTGCTGCCGCCGGCGGTGAGGCCATCACCCTCGACCAGCTTGCCCTCCGCGCCCCCACCGGAAGCAACACCCTGCTCCTCCGCGGCCCCAAGAACTCCCGCGAGGCCGTCAAGCACTTCGGCTTCGGTCCCCACAAGCACAAGGTCCGGATCCCACTCCCTCCCCCCCCACCTGCCACAATACGTGAGTGCTAACAACCTCTGCAGAAGCCCTACGTCGAGTCCAAGGGTCGCAAGTTCGAGCGTGCCCGTGGTCGCAGACGCTCTCGCGGCTTCAAGGTCTAAACGGGTTGTGTGGTGCTATTGGTCTCTGGCGGGACCACTTTCATCATGCTCCTTTTCGGGGTTGGTCGTGCGATTTCTCGTCGCACTGGTGGACACGCTATTACGGCTATGGACTGCCGATGAGGGTCTCTCATCGTGCTTCACAGGGAACTTTCTGCATGGTACTGGCGTGGTTAGGAATCCAAAAAAGAATTGACGATCTACACACTTCGCATGGCGTCAAATGGCATCTCTTGGGCGGCCGTGAGGCTGGTTTTTCATCTTCATATCGTACAGTCCCTTCCGCTTGTGTGATCTCATTTGGCATGTGTCGTGTGTGTATGAACTTGAAAAATGTGTGCCTCCCTCCTACACTTGTGTAAAGACCGTTCCGCCTTCACAAGCTATCATTGCCCCCTTGAAGTTCCACTTCACCTTTCCTCCTAAGAGCCACAAAGTACGCCTCTTTCGAATCCTGACATGCGTTAGCCTCGTCGCACAATCCAGTAGACACGTCCACCATACGCTACGAGACGATTCGGGCTTCTCGCGGAACACTTTCGCAAAAAGGGTCTTCAACTTCATCTCGAATGCCTTGTCCTCGGAGCCCTGATAGAATTTGCAAACAAAGTTGCCGCCGTTCTTTAGCGTATCGTTGGCAAATTGGAGCGCGGCCATGCAAAGGTCCTGAAACATGTCGTCAGCCCCCATAAAATGTGAAGCCTGACCCCAGGCGAACACGAACCATGCTACCGGCGTGATCTCGAAAGGCCATGCCGCTCGTATTCATCATCCTATGATAGGGATTACTAAGACTGTTCACTCCGAACCCGGCGGTCTGGTCCCAAGGTGCTGACATGTCACTCAATACAATCTAGACCTCTCTGTCAGTCCTTACAGAAGTCTTGTCCTGGTTGACAATTACTCACATCAACCAACCGACCATCCTTTGACTTCGTTGTCTCAGCAACACGCTCAGACTTGTCGGGCGTTTCTGAAGCCGCCCTCTCCATGTCAATATAGCTCGGCTGGTCCTCGATAATGGCGGCCTCGTCTGTGCCCATGCTCTCCTCTCCCTCAGATGAGGTCGTCGAGGCTGGTGGCCGGGCCGGACGGCCTTTCTTGTGCCGGATGAGGTAATCCTTCACCATCTCCTGGACATCAGGCGAGAGGAAGTTGCCCTGGATCGTCGAGACGCCCTTTGGTGGCTGGGCCGGGATGATGTCGATTCCCAAAACCTGTCCGTGGGGTTTCGTCCGGTCGGCGGCGACCTAGATACACAGCAACACATCTTTGCATATGCTCCCACGAGTTCGTGAAATATGTGCATACCTGCGACCAGCTCCCAGGAGCATACCCCTGTGTCAAAGTGTCAGTTTACGTGGTCTTGAAAGGTCTTTGCATGAGAGCAAGGGCAACATACCAGGTCCACCACTGTCTGTCCCCTGCGGAAAATTCTGTACTTGGAATCCATCTGGCAGACTCGTCAGCTCACCGGAGGAACTCTTCACAAAGACACACCCAAAAATGTGCAAACCTCTAGAAGCTTGAACGCCGCTCTGCTTTTGAGGCCCTGGACCTTGGCTTCGCGTGCGAAAATATCCTTGCCCTGTCTCATCTTCCATCTCGAGTTGGACGAAGATGCCCGCGTCTGACCGGCGCCAGCATTGAGTGTATTCCAGCACTCCACACAAGCTGTAGAAAGCATGAGAAAAGACTGGCGTCTAGAAACTCTCACGAAAGCGCGGGCGGGTGATCTGGACATTGTTGTCATTGTGTGCCGCAGGCGGCAGACGTCATGAGCGTGCTGGTTATTTGGAAACGACCGTCCTCTGTACCACTCCACACGCGAATGGCTCAGAGATTGGCACGTCGAGGATCACGTACCGCTTTCGATTGGATGGAAGGGTCAAAAGTTGAGTATAAGGAGGTATTCTAACCAAAGCCCGTCGTTGTTGTGTAGCATGTTTATTCAAGTGAAGCTTCTGCATCCACCATTGACTCGACATGCTGATTGGCCCAAGCTTTAGTCGCACCCAAACAGGGGTAGCAAACAGCCTAAGTGAGCTTCACAGTGTTGTCACGACGTCTCAGTTTCAACAAGCACACAACCACACGTAGATCCCAGAGGATTCATATCGGATGGAAAGCTTTGGGCGAGATTTGCAGCCTTCAAGACCTCTTCATTCAGGAAAATGCAACTTGAACTGGATACCATACCTATCAATAAACCCAACAATACCAACACCAGGTCCCATCCCAGAACGCCGCCAATGCAACCCGCATATGATTCCTGCATGCTCGGATAAAGACACATCCATCGCCGGCCTTGTCTTACGCCAGGAAACTAGCACCAACACCTCTCCTATCTTTCTTGAGTGGAGAGAATGTCCTCTTGCCAAATGCGCCTGCGTTACGCACCAAGGACAAGTGCGTCTTGCCAAGGGCCTTGCCGGCTCCTGGCGCAACTTTACCACCAGGTCGCTTGACATTCGCAGTCTCCGCCTCACCGTCGTCGTCGAAGAGAGTAGTTGAGTCGCCGGCGAGCTTGCGCTTCTTTCTCTTGACCTCTTGTTCGCGCACACCCGTACTTGTCGCCGTCGCCTTCTTCTCCGCTGCAGTGGTCTTCACGGGAGGAACTGCATTCTCTTGTTCGCCGGCCTCGGGCTCCTCGAGAACCTTGTCAAGCAGAGAACCTGACTTGGCCACGTCATTGCTCGCGGAGGGGGCCTGTACAGGCATGTTCGGGGATGCCTCAGCCAATGCCTTCTTGGGCCTGCCACGCGCCTTCTTGGGTTCTCCATTGCTTTTGGCTTTCGTCTTAGTCTTGGTTTCTTTGGGAGCGAGGGCGGGTTTTTCGGGCTCCTCTTCTGCCGAGTCTGCAGTTTCGGGCTCAGCCCCATCATCTTCTCCAGCACTTGCCTGGGCCTCCGCCTCAGCCTCAGCAGCGGCCTGTTGAGCCTGGTGTGCAAGAGGCACGTAGCTGACATCGGCTTCGTCTTCTTCCTCCTCGGCAACCGCGTCCTCAACGGTAAGAGTCTTGCTTTTGGCCAAGAAAGGAGTGATGGAGAATGTCGATTTTTCGCCCACAAGAGCTTGCTCCTTCTTCTTAAGTTGTCGCCTGCCTCGTGTGACATCCTCTGGCGTTCCAATGCTCATGTCGCTTATGCTGAGTTCTTCTACTCGACGCTTGCGAGCATTCTGCGCCTTGGCACCGCCAACCCGCGCGGCGGTATCTGCCTTCTTCGTAGGCACGGTACTTGTGTGGACGACTTCGGATCGCATCGACTTGAGTTCCTCCTGAGTAATCCGTAGCTTTGATCTCAGGGTGTCAAGACGCTGCTCCAGCATTTCGTTCTGTGCCTGAGCCTCCGACAGTGCCACCTCGTTCTCCTTACGAAGTCTCTCCTTCTCACGCCTTTCGGACAGAAGCATCTTCTCTGCCTCCTGTAGCTTCTTCTTAAGCTCCTGGTCCGCTTTCTTATTGTCCTCGCCCGACTGTACAGCGGCAGCGACAGAATCGAGTTCTTTTTGCAATTGTTCCTTTTCTCGCTTCTCGGCGGCCAACTTCTTCTCGGTGTCCTTTAGCTTGCGACTCAGCTCGTCCTCGGTTGTCTTGTTGCCCTCCGCGTGGGCTGCTTGTTGTTCCCGTACGCGTTTCTCGTTGGCCAATTGCACCTCGACCATGTTGAGTTCCCGTTCCAACGCCAACTTCTCCGCGATGGCTGTTTGCTGGTGAGCCACTTGTGACCGCAAATGCTCCAATTCGGGCCTTAAAGCATTGAGCTCTCGAGAAAGAGCAAGCTTCTCGGAAAGAACCTTGGTTGACTCTTGGGACAAACTGTTGAGTGACTCAAGCTCGGCCTGTCTTCATCAGCTATGGCGGTTCTTACTGATGGGCGGGCTCGCGACAGGGACCAACCTTGATATTGGCGAATTCTCGTGTTTGTGACTTTATTTGGGTCTGTTGATCGTGACTAGTGGCCTTCAAGGAGTCCAGCTCGGAGCGCGTCTCGTCGCATTTGTCGGTCAATTGGTTGATCTGAGCGTCTTTCTCGGCGAGCTGCTCGCGTAATGTCGAGTTCTCTGCGAGAAGCACCTGCTTTGTAACCTTTTGTCTACGCGCGTCTTCCTCCTTGGCGATCAGTTGTGCCTGGTGGATGTGTTTCTCGTGCTTCATCTCAAGCTCGTGGGCGGCCGCCATTCTCTGCGAACGACGGTCAGGATGGAGTGAACTTTGAACGTGTGCGCTTGCCGCGTGTCGCAGGTAGCTTACCTCCTCCGAGTCCATATTTCTCGTCTTGCACGGCATTTTGCAGGACTTGTTTTTGCTTCAGCGCGTGAGCGCGTCGCCTGGTCGGAGTCCGTATAATCTCTGAAGTAGAAATAGGGCGCGATCAGTCCTCGACGTTGATGTCTCAGGGCTGATGTCTGAAGTGTACAGCAGTAGTAGGGGTGCCCGCACTTGTTCCTGATGAGATTCGCAATGTCGATGTTGAATTGGCGATGATGATGCGGTGTGTTCGGGGGGTGCCTTTCGATGTGGACGCTGAAGAGGTAAACATGATTCCGAAAAGGGTTAGCTTCGCCCTCTCGGGGTGACCCCACTCTAAGCAGGTTATCCCACTGTGCCAATACCTTAGTGTAAGGTAGCCAACCTGGTCGATCTGAGTCCGTGCTTGCTGCGACTACACACAGTGAAAAGCCTCGACGTCACTGAGTTTTAGGTAAGGTTATCTGCCTCAGCTACTTAGGTATCGGCCCGGGCTGACAAAGACGGGACTCTTCACGGATCGGCAAATACTTTCCCCGGTCGTCCTACCGTCAGTAGAGCCGGCCCCAGTTCCCAGGTCCAGGGGTTGCTCTGTAGCGCGTACAGAGTAGGTACGGAGTACAGAGGTACCTGCCCGGCAAAGCACTGGTAGGTTGACCCACACCACTGTGGGCTGGCGACGCTGATGAGAGCTGTCCAGTTCAAGCTGCATCAGCTTGTCGCATCTCAACGACACTCGCGGCGCACCCACTCGTTACGTACGCCGATTTAACTGCACCACCTAGGCCAATTGGCCACGAAACAAGCACAACTTTCCCGCGCGAGCGTTCACGAAACCGACCATAGCTTCTGGGCCCGCAACGAAACTCACCATGCGCTTCCTCCAGTCCCTCTTGGCCGCGACCTCGTTCCTGGCGGCCGGTTCTCTCGCTGCCAAGAAGACCACCGAGGAGCGCTTCAACGAATTTCACACCAAGGCCCTCTCCTCCTCCCCGATCAAGCTCGCCGACACCAGCTACAAGTCCTTGACCGCCACCCCCCGCGACTACACCGTTGCCGTCCTCCTGACGGCTCTCGAGTCTCGCTTCGGCTGCCAGCTTTGCAGAGAGTTCCAGCCGGAATGGGATCTTCTCGGCAAGTCCTGGACCAAAGGCGATAAGAAGGGCGAGTCCCGCTTGATTTTCGGCACTCTGGACTTCTCTGACGGTCGTGAGGTCTTCATGTCGGTAAGTTCTCACCTTACCACCGCCCCATTGTCCGAGACAAGACATGGACTAATACGACGACCAGCTCGGCCTCCAAACCGCTCCCGTCCTCCTCCTGTTCCAGCCCACCGTCGGCCCTCACGCTGTCCCTGCCCAGGAGCCTTTGCAATACGATTTCACCAGCGGGTTGGTTTGAATAATCCTTGTCACTGAAGAAATAGACTGACACACAACGTAGACCTCAGTCTGCCGATCAAGTCCACGCATGGCTCTCGCGACACCTGGCTGACCGGCCTCACCCTCCGGTCAAGCGTCCTATCAACTGGATGCGTTGGATTTCTTCCATCACCATCATTCTTGGTCTGGGCACGGTTGTCGTCACTGCCTCGCCTTACATTTTGCCCATCATCCAGAACCGCAATCTCTGGGCCGCCGTCAGCCTCATTGCCATCCTTCTCTTCACCAGCGGACACATGTTCAACCACATTCGCAAGGTTCCCTATGTTGCCGGAGATGGCCGCGGCGGTATCAGCTACTTTGCCGGTGGCTTCCAGAACCAGTTTGGCCTGGAGACCCAGATCGTGGCTGCCATTTGTAAACTTCGCAACTGTCTCCAAACATGTGCATCGCAGCTGACAGTTACTAGATGGTGTCTTGGCTTTCTGTGCCATCTCTCTTACCGTCAAGGTTCCTCGTATTGGCGACTCAAAGACACAGCAGGTTGCTGTGCTGGCTTGGGGCGGTGTTTTGTTCCTCATGTACAGCTTCCTCCTCAGCGTCTTCCGCATCAAGAACGGCGGCTACCCCTTCTCTCTTCCTCCTTTCATGTAAGGAGGCACTTGGTAAGCCGAACGCATTGGAGGTAAACTTCCACGCAACACCGCCACAAAATGGGCCGTTTCTACATCGTTGCTCGGCACGCTTTATCGCTGCAGCCAAACGACCCAATGTCCTCGTTGACAGGAGTGTAAAATAAAGATATAGAAAGTGGTCATAGAGGACGAAACGACCACTACAATGACAATGTACAAGTTGAACTTCGGAAATCTACGACAGGATCTCCTGGGGTGATCATTGGCGGAAGACTTGGCATGCTCAAGTCGAGTGTTCGGGACTGGTTCAAATTTCTGCTGCACTGTGGTTGGGATGATGACATGATGCAGTCTACCGTGCCATTCTACCTTGACATGGTCTTGCTGTAAGGACGAATACTAAGCCCACTCCAGATATCATCGACTGACATGTTGTCGCGGTCAGCCCGCATTGCCATCCGCGTCTTTGCCATCGCTGTGTCGCTTCGTCGCGCCGCAGTGCCGCTGTCGTAATCAATGCCATTCTCACCTCACCCGGCCACTGCATTCTTCATGACCCCATGAGAAACGAGTTCCAGCTACTGTCTTGCGACAGAAACAGAGGCCAATTCAGGCAGGAGACAAGCAAATTGACAAATTTGCTCCTCTCACGACCCATCGTCCCATTGCCGCCAAGCGCCATGGTGGTATCGGGTACTGAAGCGCAATGTGGAAGCAATCTGGATGCGCACTGGTCGGAAGGTTGCTCCGCGACGAGACCCAACCCCGCGTTTACGAATGAAGTTCGGACAGGAACCTTGGAGACGTCCACTTGAATCTCGTGATACCTTGAAAGCTTTGCAATGTTACCGGGCAGCTCCGCTCTCGTGACTTGCTGTAAGTTGGAGAATCAGCGACTATTTGGTCCGTGCCGTGTGTCGTGCTCAATTCCACGCTGCTCTAGGCAAGGAGGCGAGGGGGGGAGGGAGTGTAGTTAATATGACAGAGGGCTACGATACATCATCAATTTTGCACGAATGGGCAACGTCCTATTCGGCAACGATTGGCAAATTGGTTAGCGAGACAGCCAAAAAGCTGCGGCCCTGCTCGGATATTTTAGCCGGCCAAGAGAAGCTTGAGCAACGAGCTTAGCGCCGGCACCAAACTTCGTGCTGTCGATCTGGGGTTCGCCGGCTAAAGTCGACTCAACGATACTCACATCCATGGCAGCAATAACTGGATGACACTTAGTGGCGGGGAGTTTGCTGTACCTGCTTCCCGATGTGGGATTGCCGCCACGGCATTTCTCCCGGCCCCCTCCTTACATTCACAGTTTACTTTGCGTTCTGTGTTATCCTCGCCCCTACTTGGGTTGGGTTGATTGCATCTATTGTGGAGGCGGCCGCTAGTCGACGACTTATACGCAGGTACAGATCAGATCGAACTGGGCAAGCGCACACTAAAGAAATGTCAGGTTGATACTGTCCACTGGCACTGGCTTCTGCTCTTTCTCACGCTTCGAGTTGTTTGAAGATCCCACAAGGCAGCACTGGTGATGGCAAAGCGATCATACGAAAGCGGGTAAACATGTCCTGCCTACGCGAGTTGGACGAGAGTACCAGTCGAGGCTCGCCAGCACTACAATACCCTGTCTCTCCACTCGTGGATCATGAACTGCTTACAGAGCTTAGATACTTCCTCCGGCTAGCCCGGATGGAAGCATCTACGGCTTTCTCAGGTTGCGGGGGTTGCGGGGGTTGCAAGCAATAAAGCAGGCCAACACTGGGAGACCATCTGACTGGAGGATCGCCATTGAAGAAGCCGCTTCAGGACGCCCATCCCATGTTGCCTGTTTAACTGACGATGGGATTCATATCGACCCCCCCTGGAGTAAAATTGCCCAGACATGCCAATTCGAAAGATCAATCTTCCCAGACGGCTCGTCTTCTTCCACCAGCCTTGGCTTGCCCTTCAAGGAAACTGCATCATCGCAACGCGGAGAGAGCTGGCCGAAACCTTCGCAACTGTCGGGCCTATTTCCTGATTGATGTCGCTTTGAAGGCGAGTGCTCTTGAAGATCGCAAGTGCGCAATGCTGTCTATGGGACTCACAATCTGGCTGCCCTTGAAGGCTTGAGGTGTATAAATATGGTATTGTCTACCTTCACCTTCAGACTCTCATCAGACAACTCAACATCACAAAAGAAGAGCAGCTAAACCAAGAGAATCTGCATCGATATGAAGTTCACAACCGCCACTCTGGCGGCCTTGGCCTCGACGGCCATCGCTGCGCCTTCGACCACACGCAAGGAGCAACCCCGGGAAGCCGTCTCTGCCTGCTCTTCGGCCGTCTCTTTGGATGCGAAGACGAACGTCTTCTCGAAGTACACCCTGCACCCCAACAACTTCTACAGGGCTGAGATCCAGGCTGCCGCCGCAGGCATGAGCGGCACTCTCAAGGAACAGGCTCTCAAGGTCGCTGATGTCGGATCCTTCGTATGGGTGTAAGCCGTCCCAAAACTCACCGTCCGCCTGAGAGAACATTGAGGGAGACTAACGATGACCGTTCAGTGACACCATTGCAAACATTGCGCGTCTTGACCCTGCCATTGCTGACACCCCCTGTGACCACATTCTGGGTGTCGTCATCTACGACCTCCCGGGCCGTGACTGCGCTGCCAAGGCTTCCAACGGCGAGCTCGCGGTCGGCGAACTCTCCAAGTACCAGTCGCAGTACATCGACCCCATCGTCAAGATCATCAAGGCGAACCCCAACACGGCCTTTGCCCTTGTCATCGAGCCGGACTCCCTCCCCAACCTGGTCACCAACATCAACCTGCAAACCTGCCAGAACTCGGCCGCGGGTTACCGCGACGGCGTCGCCTACGCTCTGAAGAACCTCAACCTTCCCAACGTCGTCATGTACATGGACGCTGGCCACGGAGGCTGGCTTGGCTGGAACGACAACCTCAAGCCCGGCGCTGAGGAGCTCGCCAAGGCGTACAAGGCCGCCGGCAGCCCGTCGCAACTGCGCGGTTTCGCCACCAACGTCGCCGGCTGGAACTCCTGGTAAGCATTCAGTCTCCTTTCAGACGACTTGTACAGGGTTAAAGGATGCTGACTGGACATGATCAGGGACGCTGAGCCCGGTGAGTTCGCCTCTGACCCCGATGCCCAGTACAACAAGGCCCAGAACGAGAAGAAGTACGTCACACTCTTCGGCGCCGCTCTGCAGACCGCCGGCATGCCCAACCACGCCATCGTCGACACCGGTCGCAACGGCGTCCAGGGCCTCCGCGAGGAGTGGGGCAACTGGTGCAACGTCAACGGGGCCGGCTTCGGTCTCCGCCCCAGCGCCAACACCGGCCTCGAGCTGGCCGATGCCTTCGTGTGGGTCAAGCCCGGCGGAGAGTCTGATGGCACCAGCGACTCGAGCGCTGTCCGCTACGACTCCTTCTGCGGCAAGCCCGACGCCTACAAGCCCTCGCCGGAGGCCGGAACCTGGAACCAGGCCTACTTTGAGATGCTCCTCAAGAATGCCAAGCCCGCGTTCTAGACGGCGAGTTGAAGGCTTCTTGCTTGGTATCTTGGCAGAGTCCCACTGTAAGCAGGAAACGGAGTGAGGAGGGTAAAAACCAGGGGAAATGCCCTTGCGCACTCCCATCCCGACGTGATGAGCCAACATTCCCTTTATTTGTATATATTCAACATCTTGGAGACACAGTTAGCCATATTCAGTACATAGCCAATCAATTCCGTACTTAAACGTCATACTCTCTAGAGCATCTGGACCCACGATCTTGACGGTGGAGCCACGAACAAGGCCCGAAGTGGAAATAGAGGTGAGCAGTTGTAGGTTGAGGCGGGTAGGAATTAGTGCTACTTGCTGTTCCTGTCGAAACACAGCGAAATGTGGCAAATTGGTTGCCCCAACAGATACCACAGTAGAGCATCACCCATCCCGGCCATAAGGGACATAGGAACACGGGCAGCATACAGAAACAATCACAGCAAAACGAGGTCGGCTTCACCGAGAAATGTAACAGAAAACAGCATATTTTGTTTGCCAGGATCTTTTGATTTGGGCGTTACGTGGGTTTCATGTCCAGAGTCCTTTCGTAGGCTACCTATAAGCCAGCAATGCAGTCTCATCCCCATTTTTCACAAATCGATTTGACCCTGCGCATCCCGAAAGACCAAACGAGGAAGCCAGCCTAGGACGCCCGCCATGATCTACCATCTCAGAGCCCTTTCCCCACCACACATCGTCATCACCATCCATAACCCAGAAGAGAGACAGAGAGAGCTTTTATGCCCTTTATGCTCTCGACATGACACCCCAGGCACGGATGATGTTGTCGGTGTAACCGGCGAACAGGGTCTGGCCGTCGGCGCTCCAGGCCAAGCTCACGCACTCAGGCTCACGGCTCTTCTTGCCGACGGCGGTGAACTCGGGCTTAAGCTCGTCAACCTTGCTCTTCTTCTCAAGGTCAAAGATGATGATGCTGCTGGCGGTGGCAGCGCAGAGCCAGTAGCGGTTGGGGGAGAAGACGAGGGCGTGGATCTCGTCGTTGGCGTTGAGGGAGTAGAGGTGCTTGGACTCGTTAAGATCCCAGAGCATGGTCGTTCCGTCCTTGCCACCGGAAGCGCAGAGAGAGCCGTCGGGGGAGATGGTGACGGTGTTGATGTAGCCGGTGTGGCCGATGTGGTCGGTCTGCAGCTTGCAGGTGGAGAGCTCCCAGACCTGGAATTGCCAGTGTTAGCCCACAACGTCCATCCCGAGAGTGGATACAGAGGCAAAAAGAATAATGGATTCGAGGGTGCGAGATCAGTGCATTGGTGAATAGTGGTCTCATGGCCTGCCAAAAACAGGCTCTGAAGTAGCAAATACTTTTGGTTGCAAAACATCATGTCGAAGATTTTTCCGAGGAAAAAAAAAAAAAAAAAGAACGGTTCCACGCGGGAATTTTCCACATACCTTGACGAGCTTGTCCCAGCCGGAGGAGACAATGACGGGGTTCTGGGGGTTGGGGCTGAAGCGGACGCAAGAAACCCACTCGGAGTGGCCCTTGTCGGTGATGGTGTACTTGCAGTCACCGAGGGTGTTCCACAGCTTGATCGTGCGGTCACGGGAACCAGAGACGATTTGTCTGTTGTCGGCGGAGAAGGAGACGGACAGGACGTCGTTGGTGTGGCCGACGAAACGGCGGGTGGTGGTGCCGGTGGCAAGCTCCCAGAGGCGGAGAGTCTTGTCCCACGAGGCGGAAAGGGCGTAGGCGCCATCCGACGAGATAACCTGTATTCACTCCTCCATCAGCCCAAAGTTGGTCAACAGCCCCTAGACGGCGCAGAATTTTCGCGGGGTCCGGGAGGGGTCGAGGAGACGTACGCAGTCGGAGACAATGTGGGAGTGGCCCTTGAGGGAGCGCTTGGGGTAGCCGTACTGGGACTCGTCACGGGTGAGGTTCCAGATAATCAGAGTCTTGTCACGACTGGCGGACAGGAGCATGTTGGGGCTGGCGACAAATGTTAGCGACCAAAGCTCTCAAGCCTCAGATTCGACCACCAGCGCATCTCTCTCCTCGTCTCGGTTTCTGGGACCCGTTCCGTGTCGAGAAAGCACCGTGGGATTCATCGATGGGAGTCGTACTTCTCCATGGAGGTAGCCAGGCTGGTGACCCAGCCATTCTGCAGAGAGCATGCTCGTCAGTCCTGGTGGTCCAAAATTTGCATACAAAAACGGCCCGCGACGGCGGCGGCAGCGGCAGCAGCAGCAACAGCAGCAACGGCGTCGGCGCGGAGAGTGGGCAAGCAGCAACTTACGTGGCCCTCGAGGGTACCCTTGAGAATCAACTGCTCAGCCATTGGGAAATGAGGCAATCAGGTCGATTGAGTGGTGAGAGAAAGGTGAGAAGGTTGGAGTTGATTCTGAGGTCACACCTTTGACCCTTGGAGCTCTTGCTGAATTCAGGAATTTGTGTGTGGGCGAAAAAAAAGCCCTCTTCGGATTAAGGTATCCTACGCGAAGCGTGGAAGAGGCTGTCGGTGGGGCTGTGACCAATGGGCGTCCTGCGTGGCGGCAGCGCTGCGACGAGGCTGATTGGCTCCACTTTGCGCGCTCAGAGTTGCATGTCACTGTGCAGGGGCGACGGCGGGCACGCCTGCAGACGTGGAATGGGACTTGGGTCGGAAACGACTGGACCTAAGGTAAGGTATGGAGCAGAACATAAGTTGTGCAGGATTCAACCTGAGCGTACCTAGGGTCACTCACAGCCTGTGTATGGATTTTTATCTGCTCCTACCGCTGCTGAGCCCTGCAATTCTGTCCCTGCCTGGGCGTCACCTTTTCCTTTCTTGATCAACCGCGTCGTCGCAGCTGCTTCGAAACCTTGATTTTTACTGTGAGCATGCCCATATCCCCTGCTGATTTGCCCTCCTGCCTGGTGGTTATAACGGCATATTTCCCAAACCTAAACGCCTTGCTGCTGAATGCATCCCGATGCGAGGTAATGCTTCGCACCCTTTGACTGAATGCGACAACCGTGAATGACTATTGTGCCGCCCGTGGAGAACATCTGCTGCCACCATTACCGCTGTCGATTCTTCCCATGCAGAAACAACAAGTCTCTGCCGAAGTCCGCCCTCTTAACCTTGACCCGCAGCTCGTTTTCCCTGACGCTGCACCTCTCTGCGCAAGTGTCGCGCATCCGAATTGACAATCATGCTGTGGTCGGCGATCTCGAGCTGTCCGGTTGCCCCTCCCTCCTTCTTCATGAACCCCTCCATAGCCGCGGCCCATAGCGAGTAGCGCTCCTTGGTCATAGGGTCGCGCTCCGACAGTGATCTGACCTCCTTCTGCTTCCGCATCTTGGTCGCCCTTACCAAGCCTCGCAAGGCTTCCTCGCCTTGTTTCGATGCCTTTGCAGCCTCGTCCCTCATCTTCTGGGGATCTCGTCCGCTGTCGTCCTCCTTTGGCGTGTACTTGTACGTGTGCTTGCTCGGGAAATCAGGAAACGATTTGGGAATGTATGATTTGGCCTCCTTCTCTGGCCTGCCACTCAGCTCTTCTCCAAGAAGTGGCAAGGTAGTATGCGCATCGGGGTCCTCGGGCATCGGGTCAAAGTAGTCGACGGCGAGCTTAGACTTGGGGACGGGTTGGCGAGCGTGAGGTCTGAGAGCCTTTGTCTTGAGGGTGAAGCGTTGCATTGTAGACTCGAAGTCGGCAGGCGTTGGTTGCTCGCGGCGCGCAGCGAGAGAAACTCGTTTGAGGTCCTCGATGAAAGAAGCCATGTCTACGCTGGAGATTAGCTAAAAGGTGCGGCTGTCAGGGTCCCGTATGGATTCTCACAGGTCTCAACTGTCACCAAATAGCTCTCCATAGCCTCGGTAGTGGCGGAGTCAAAGCCAACATGTTGCAAGGCTAAGCCGATACTACGTTCGAGGCCGCTTTTTGCTTGGTAGTCGAGGGAAGGGATGACGACTTTGGTTGCGCATGGGAGTAACGACTCGTCGTCTTCGGCGGGTGTCGCGAAAAGCCCAACATCGGTCTTCTGCCGTTTCGCGTTGGACACCTCCTCGTCACTGGGCGAGTTTCGTTTGCGTGGGCTCGTGGCCGCAGCGGGTGAGGCAGGTGCGGACATGGCGCGAAGCTCAAGTGAAGCCCGCGTATCGAGACGCGGGTCGATGACGCGCTGGCTTTCGAATTTCAGGAGTTTTCGTCTGCAAGAATTCGGCGGGACAAGGACGGACGACAGGCGATGGACGCCGAGCGCTGTTGCTGAAGCAGATGACCTAGTCGACGCGGGAGAGTACACTGTAGATGGATCGTCGCAGTTCGCAGTTTTTGATATGGAAGTTGCAGCTGTTTGGACGGAAACTGTCGGTCGGTACGTACCTTCCAGCAGCAAAATTGGCGAGGAAGCATCGCTGCATCGGAGGTTGAGGCTCTTCCTGAGGAACACATTAGGAGGTAAGGTACCTTAGTAAGGTACCTACCAGGCACGTAGAGTACGGAGGGTATCCACAGTTTGGGGCAGGTGGTCCTTGCGTCGGCTCTTGAGTTCATTGCAGGTTGTCGCCAAATAAGGCACGTACAGTGGGTGATCCCAGCCAATTGGTTCGCCTCACTCGTCGTCGTCTCCCTGCGTTTAATGGCGTACCTACCTATATTCGCGTTCAATGGGACTCGAAACTCGTCCATGTGGTCTCAGGATGGCTCTCGACTTGCCCTTGTCTCATTCATTTGCATATTTCCTTTTAGTGTGTCAATTTACGGATAACCTAACTTGTCGAGACCCGTTGCTGGCGGGCTGTGCTACTAGCTTATCTGACAAAGGCGTGGCAGTCAAAGAAGTAGTGTTCTAGGTGTTCTACATATCGCTCTACCTTCAACATGCCTGATCCCGTCTTTCCTCCCACTAAGGTACGATATGCCTAGCTGTCTAATGCAGCTTCCACCTACTAAATATTGCCGAATTTGGAGAGATAGCGGGAGAGAACGCCGCCCTCCACTTGGTTCTCATTGCCATCCTCGCGTGTCTGAGTCAAGCGCCAGCTGTCCCTATCTCAGCCCGAGTCTCAACAGAATCTCGAGCCAGGGGGCCGCACTCTTTATCATTTGACCCCCCCCCCGCCCTCGATCACGAGTCCCTACTTCATACACAGAACGAGTCCACCTTCGATCGTTGTGGTACCATGCAGAGCCTGGAAACATTGCGTAGCGGTGGCTACCGTGATCTTGGCCTACAGAAGCTGAAGCTCGCTGGCCCCTTGAGCGAATTTCCCTCGGAGATTCTTCAACTCGCCGATACGCTTGAGCATCTGGATCTCTCTGGCACGGGGCTTTCCACTTTACCTGACAGCATCGGTCAACTGCGTAAGCTCAAGATCGCCTTTTTCTCGGACTGCAACTTCAAAGCCTTTCCCAAGCAGCTGGCACAATGCCCGGAACTCGAAATGGTGGCCTTCCGCTCCAACGGCATGAGCACCATCCCGGAGGATGCTTTGCCCCGTAACCTGCGCTGGCTTATCCTCACCAACAACCGCATCGAAAACCTCCCGAGAAGTGTTGGCAAATGCGCGCGTCTTCAGAAATGCATGCTCGCAGGCAATCGCTTGAAGAACCTGCCCGACGAGATGTCTGCGTGCAAGAAGCTTGGCTTGCTTCGTCTTTCCGCCAACGAGTTCAACCATCTGCCACCCTGGCTTTTCAAGCTGCCTGAGCTGGCGTTCTTTTCGGTGGCTGGTAATCCATGCTGCGCCATCACCCTCGAACATGAAGTGGCCCAGCTTCGCAAAGTGGGTTGGCAAGATCTAGAGGTCGAAGGTTTGCTCGGCCACGGAGCTTCAGGTGACATCTTCAAAGCGAGATGGATGTTGGCCGACTCCGTCGTAGAGGAAGTGGCCATCAAGCTGTTCAAGGGCGAAGTAACAAGCGACGGGACGCCTCTCGATGAGATGTCAGCTTGTCTCGCTGCAGGATCGCACAAGAACCTAATCAGCACACTGGCAAGCATTGATGGGCACCCAGAGAAGCATGGCCTCGTTATGCAGCTCATACCGCCTCACTACCAGACTCTGGGGCTTCCTCCTTCCCTGCAGACCTGTACGAGGGACCGCTATGGAGACGGGAGAAAGCTGCCGCTGGACACTGTTTTGGAGATTCTTGCTGGCGTTGCAGCGGCAGCTCTCCACCTGCACGGTCGTAAGGTATCCCATTGCGACTTTTATGCCCACAACATTCTCTTCAACGAGGCGGGACATGCCCTGCTCGGTGACTTTGGAGCGGCGACGGTGTATGAAAATCTCGAAGGCCTCGACTTTGAGAGGTTGGAGATTCTTGCCTTCGGTCATCTAGTTGAGGACCTCTTGGGAGTAATGGGCCCGGGCCATTTGGAGATGGACAAGAAGCGGCGGACGATCGAGGGACTACAGCAGCTGCTTGCTCGATGCTCGACCCCTGTGGCCGGGGACAGACCGCGTTTCGTGGAGGTTGTGCAGATGCTTGAAGATTTGCAATAAAAATATCAACATTCTCACAGCCGTGGGGGTGCGAAAATGCTAGTCTCAAACGTGGAGGGATAGAAAGACATGAAAATAAACCAAGAGGCATAGACTAGATGTCCATGTATGAACATGCGCAGAAATGATTAGGCATTCAAAAACCTTGGGCGATGCGGAGTCAGTTCAGGAGTTGACGTTCGGATTAGTGCGGGTGGAGGTAATCTGCAAAAGAATGTATACCATGTCCATAAGTCAGTTTACTGGGGATGCCTGAACATGTGGCCAGCGTTGGGTGACGATGTGTGCATTGAGGTCGTGTGGGTGGTCTTATTCGAGTGTTGGTTGGTTGGCGGCGGATGTTCTTCCTGGTAGGGCTGCGTGAGGCCGATGGCACCTGCACCGCCTACTTAAGGTAGGTAGGTACGAATATGCTGCTTCCTGGAGGCTGCCTGGAGGGAGGCTGCCCTGCCCACAGTAGAGTACGGTGAGTACCTTATTCGTACCTACCTTCCTAGGTAAGGTAAGGTAAGGTAGGTAAGGTATCTGCGAGGCCCACGGATCGGGCGAGATCCGATTCGAGCTGAGCGGGAGCCAGGGGAAAGAAGGGCTTTGCGCTCCTCTCCCCTCACCACTAACCCCAGTCGTCCCATTCAAACTCCCCTCGCAACGCAGGGTCCAACGCCGACAACCTCAATACTGATAATTACATTCCACCAACACCAACACCGCCTTTCACGAACCGACCGCCAGGCATCATCCCACCGACTCATCCATATTTCTTTTTCTTCGTCGTAGTAGAAACGAAACACGGCGTTAAAGAGCAGACAAACAGCATCAGACCGACTTCTTTCATCGTCAATTTGCATCCTTGCTACCACTCATCTCCTCGGTTGCGCTCACTCACAATACTATCATCGTGACCTTGCCGCAGCAACGTCACTCCTCGGG
This sequence comes from Colletotrichum sp. SAR11_240, assembly GCA_025328625.1. Classification (NCBI taxonomy): domain Eukaryota; kingdom Fungi; phylum Ascomycota; class Sordariomycetes; order Glomerellales; family Glomerellaceae; genus Colletotrichum; species Colletotrichum sp. SAR11_240. Next base: position 249,638 of record JAKMXA010000029.1, read on the forward strand.
CTCAAACTTAACAACACCCACCAAACATGCACTTTCATTGGATACTTTGAGACCGCTCCCACTGTCGCAATGTTTCCCTTCGACCCAAATGTCATGCCGACGTTGCCCACCCGCAAGGGCCTGTTGGTCATCGACTTCCAGAACGACTTCATTGCCGCCGACGGCGCTCTCCCCGTTGCTGAGCCTGATGCATTAGTTTCGCGCACCCTCGACCTCGTCAAGGCTTTTCGAAAGACTGGTGAAATCATCTGGGTACACACCGAATTTGAAAAGCACCGCCCCTCTTCTGCAGAACAGATCCTGGCTACCGATGTCATGCCCAAGCCCACCATTTTGACATCTCGCTACCGCCGCCGACCCGCCGTCCAACAAGAGTCTGAAGAGCCAGATACGGACCGCGATCACGAGGCTTTTCTCAGCCAGCCCGGCCCCCCCGTCGTTCGCCCTTCCACCTCAGGTGCCCAATTCCCGGCTGCCGTCAAAGACGCCATCGCACCCCGCGATATCAAGTTCCTCAAGTCTCATTATTCTGCCTTCAAGTCGGGCCAGCTTTTGCAGATGCTGCGCTTCAAGTTCGTCACCGAGCTCTTTCTCTGCGGTTCCCTCGCCAACGTTGGTGTGCATGCCACTGCCGTCGATGCTGTCAAGTACGGCTATTCCATCACTCTCGTCGAGGATTGCTGTGGTTTCATATCCGAACTTCGCCTAAGTAATACTATGCGAAGTCTCGTTGATCTAACCGGCTGTGATGTACTTGAAGGTACAGCCGTTGTCGAGAAACTGCAAGCCAAGAAAAGCCCGGCTTCGGCCGCTTCCAGTTCCTCCTCGCCTGTTGTACCAAAAAGGCTCAGAGAAACGGCCGATGATGAAATTCTGGTGGCCAGTGACGCTTCAACTCCAAAATCCCAGTCCCTCGAGGAAAAGCTGGCCGGGCTCAAACTCGAAAACGACGTCGGTAGACCTTCTCCAGCTTCGAGGCCTGCAAGGTCCGCAAGGTATCGGTACCCGGATGACTCAGAGTGTGCAACCATCTCCGATATGTTGGAAGTCGACCCGGATGCACAGCCATCATCATCAGCACCAATCATCAGTGAGTCACTGGCCATAGAGGTTTCTCGCAACCCGGATGCTGCTATTCAACCGGAGGAAGATACCACAAACGGCCCTCAAATAATTGAAGCTGCCTCTAACGATGAAAAAACACCTGCATCCGACCCAGAACTTGAAGTAGATACCACCATAGCCTCCACAGAGACTGGAACCATGAACAGCGAAGAAGTCGACAACCAAGACGCCCTGAAGGTCTCGGAACCTCTCTGTGAGGGAGACACCACTGTCATCTACAACGTCATCCCCGAGCCTCTGGCTGAAGGCATCTTTGAGAAAGTCAGAGATGAAGTCAGCTGGCAGAGAATGTCGCACCAAGGCGGCGAAGTCCCTCGTCTAGTCGCCGTTCAGGGGGAAGTTGCTGGCGATGGCAGCATGCCAGTTTACCGTCATCCATCTGACGAATCGCCCCCTCTTCTGTTCTTTTCGCCAACAGTGCGCGAAATCAAGACCGAGGTCGAGAAACAGCTCGGCCATCCGCTGAACCACGCCCTGATTCAATTCTATCGTGACGGCACCGACTACATCTCCGAGCACAGTGATAAGACCCTGGATATTGTCAAGGGATCTTACATCGCCAACGTCAGCCTTGGGGCGGAACGAACGATGGTGTTCAGGACTAAAAGACGGGACAAGGACCCGTCTAGTACTGAGTCACCATCCGGAGAAGACTCAAAGAAGCGCCAAATCGCCCGCGCAAAGTTGCCACACAACTCTCTGTGCCGCATGGGTCTGAAGACCAACATGCGCTGGCTGCACGCCATCAGGCAGGACAAGAGGATGGAGCGCGACAAGACTCCTGCTGAACTGGCCTTCTCGGGCGGCCGCATCTCCCTCACCTTCCGACAGATTGGTACCTTTTTGGATCGCGATAGTACAGTGATCTGGGGCCAAGGAGCGACATGCAAGGCCCGAGATGAGGCCAAGCCCGTTATCAATGGGCAAAGCCCTGAGGCGGTGGAAATGCTGCACGCTTTTGGCACGGAGAACCATTCTACCTCGTTCGATTGGGACCGTCACTACGGTAAGGGATTCGACGTTCTTCACATGAACCACTCACCTCGACTCTGCGTCTCAGCTGATTCCGTCGTCAATACACGCATAGCCCTGATGCTAGCCGAGTATGGAATTTCTTACGCAAAGGGCAGCATGTCTTCGTCCTTCAACTGGAAAGACGGCGAAGGTGTAAACATCACCTCTACGATCCCTGAAAGCCCGCCGATCAGATTCATCGACAACGATGCCGTCAAGTCCACGGTACAGGGCGAGCTGGCAATCATGTTGTACCTTGACAGCATCTATGGTTCAGCAACAGCAGAAGCCGCTGGAAAGTCGCACTCAGACCTCGCGAGGACCCTGACCCGTTTCCAGCAAGGACTCGCATTGCTCGAAAAATGGCGCCAACTCGAGCGAGACGACGAAGGCAAGCGTGACCTGAAACCCCTAAACAAAGAGATGGCTATCTGGGGAGGCTACTCCGGAGAGTCGGAGTTTATTGCGGGAGAGAGAATTTCTTTGGCCGACTTCGCCGTTTGGCCAGTGCTTCACACCATTGTGGAGGAGTGTGGTGCTGAGGCACTCGTCGCGACTGGGAAGTTGAAGGAGTATTACGAGAGGTTCAAGAGCAGAGACTCGACTATCAAAGTGCTGGGAACAGACCGGCCGGAGGGCGCAAGCACGCCTTGAAATTATCCTTCCTTCACGTTGGTGATTGAAGATACCCAGGGGCGGATTCATTCTACAGCTCCTGGGTATCTGAAGAATAGGTCCATGATGCGCGGGAAAGCCTCGGAGTGTATTGTTTGCTTGATACCTTTGTGTAAGAAAAAGAAAAGCCTCGAATGACAGAAGCAAACCAGAAAAGGGGCGCGCTGTCAAGTTTGCTGGTGAAGCAGGCCAACGTCACAGTCATCGAAGCTTGGCTCTGTCTGGGTCGGCAAATCTTGAAAATGTTTACATATGATCTTTTTTATTTCCGTATCTTGTTGAGGATGATGAACTTTGTGTAAATGGAGACGCATGCTCCACGCAACATGCCAACGCAACATGCTGTTAGGACTGGTGGAGGGTCCTTGATATAAAAAGAACACATAAACGATAAACGTGGGGAGGCGCAACCGCTCTCGCACAGCCTGAAAGCAGCCAAGGACCCCAATAAAACGCCGAAATGGATCAGCACCCCTCATGTCCCGAGTCCAAGTGCTCAACCATCATTCCTTCATGGACTGCGGCCCCAATTTCTCAAGAGCGGACGTCCCACGGCAACGGGTATGTGCCGACCCAGTCAGCCACTTCAGATCTCAGCTGCACAATCTCTGGGTCGGTTTCTCCATCGCCAAGATGCTGCATGAAGTGTCTCAGCAGACCAGGCTTCTTCTCTCCCTTCTCCTCGGCAGTCTTTTTTGCGCTCTTGTCTATACGGACGGCAATGGTGACGGCCCGGTCAACGACATCAGCGACACGGCTAAAGTCTTCCTCGCTGAATCCCCTTGTTGTCATGGCCGGTGTGCCCATACGCAGACCACCAGGCACCAGTGCTGACCTGTCACCGGGAACGGTGTTCTTATTCGCCGCGACACCAACAAGCTCCAAAATACGCTCAACACGACCACCGTCAATACCCTGCGGCTTCAGGTCTGCAAGCACGAGATGGTTATCGGTGCCGCCTGACACCAGCTTGTAACCCAAACCTCCCTTCTCCTTAGGAGCGCCCAGTCTGTGTGCAAACGCCTTTGCGTTTGCTAGAACCTGCGTCTGGTATGCGCGGAACTCAGGAGCCTGTGCCTGCTTCAAGGCAACGGCAAGGGCGGTAATTGTATGGTTGTGGGGGCCTCCCTGGTGACCAGGGAAGACGGAGTTGTTGATGGGGCCCTCGAGGTTGTACATCTCATCCTCTTTCTTCGCGTTCTGCCGGCGCACACCCTTGCGGAAGAAGATCATAGCACCGCGGGGTCCTCGCAAGCTCTTGTGGCTAGTGGTGGTAACAATGTCGGCGTAGGCGAAGGGCCCGGGCATCACCTTGGCCGCGACCAGACCAGAGATGTGGGCCATGTCAGCGAGTAGATAGGCATTGGCCTTGTCTGCGATCTCGCGCATGCGCTTGTAGTCGATCAACCTGCTATAGGCACTGGCACCGGCAACAATGACCTTGGGGCGGTACAACATGGCCAATTCCTCCAGCTTGTTATAGTCGATCTGGCCGGTAGTCTCGTCGAGCCGGTAGGGGACGGTTTCGAAGTACTTGGAGATGGCGGAAATCTTCTTGGTCGGCGTCTGGTAGCCGTGGGAAAGGTGACCGCCGTGAGGCAGATCCAGTCCCATGAGGCGATCGTGGGTGTCCATTAAAGCAGAATAGACATACAAGTTGGCAGGGGCACCGGACAGAGCTGCACCATGAGTTATTGGCTGGCTGAATTGTCGGCAAGGGGAAGAAAACAATACGCACCCTGCACGTTGACACCCCATTGCGTAGCATCGAGGCCAAAAGCCTCGAGAGCTCGCTGCTGGCAGAGACGTTCCGCTTGGTCGATGAACTCGTTTCCGCCGTAATATCTCGCGCCTGGATAACCCTCGGAGTACTTGTCTAGCCAGCTGATGAGCATAAAATCAGTACTGGGGACAAGCTGCTCATACTCTGCATCACACTGCCCAAGGCATCGAGAACAGCTTGGGAGGTGAAGTTCTCTGAGGGGATGAGGTTGATAAAGTGCTTCTGTCTGTTTTTCTCCTGCAAGTATACCCGAGTCAGCGGCTGGTTCCCTTCGCCAAGACCTCGTGTCATCGCAGCAGTGCTCGTTGGGTTGACGGGGAAAGGAGGTTGTCGCAAATGTCGGTGTCAACATTAGAGGTCGTCCTATGAAGTCGTACCTTCTCAATGATGTCGAAGACAGCGGGATCGGCTTGCTGGAGGTGAGCAGATAGCAGCTAAAGGGCAACCCAAGTCAGCGACGGAATTTGAAAGTCAAGAAAAGGTCGGAAAGCCAAACGGCGCACCTGTTGTTGGCCCTCAGAGTTGGACGTCGAGATGCATCTCACGCCACTCATGCGCGGACGAGTCGCCGGGACTGCCCCTCTCGGCAAGCAGCGCAGGGCACGAGAAGTACCTCGGAAGACGGAAAAAGACATGATGACAGCAATAACGACTGGCTGTCGTGGAAGCAGTGTCAAATGAGGAGAATTGGAGGGAAATCAACGAGGGAAAAGGTGAAGAGGGGATGGAGGATGAGCAGGAGAAGACTTGATGTAAGGTAAGGCTAGGACAGCTGCAACAGCCAGGCAAGTACCTGAGGGAGGGATCGAGTTGCCGATGCTGATACCCCAGCTACAAACCACGAGGAGATGATGTAGCGATGCGCAGTCGGTGGGGGAGCCGGTACATATGGCACCAGCCAAGCTGGCGGATACGCTGAACCAGTGACCACTGCTCGGTACCTCATCCGTCGTCCAGCGGTAAGTCGACCGAGCTGCTCAGCGGTTGGCGCCGGCTTCGGCTCCGCGCTACCCACTATGACCGACCTTATCAGCTTTATCGGCCTGCATGGTGGTTCGCCGATGCTTAGGTACTTCATACCGAAGATACCTACCTTAGTGTGCGGATACCATGTAAGGCGAACCGCGCTCCAGACTCCAGCAACACCCTTCCGCCCCGTCATGTACCTAGCTACAGGCCGCTCGACAGCAGGTCCGCGCTGGAAGTTGGTAATTGGAACAGTAAGCAGTGCACGGGCCCTCGGCAAGGTCCCGCCTCACAGTGGACCCTGTCCCGACCTGCCTTTTTACGCGGCATCGCGGCCGAAAATTTTACCCTTTTTCTTCTTCTCTTCTTTACACAACTAAATTGGAGATGACGAGCACGCTTTCTTCACACATCAGCTCTTCCGCTTCGGCGGGTGCATGATGAAATGTCCTGGCACCATCACCACCTTTCCAGGGACAATTTGAAATAATCTGATCCAATCCATGGTTGTGCTTCTTTCTTCAAACTCTTTTCAATGCGCCGGTCGGCCATCCTCTTCCCAACGCACAAGTGTGCTCAGGGCTTCAAAACCAAACATGCTGCGTATGTGTTGGAAGCCGTTAGGTAGTCCAAGTGTGTCAGGTAGTTTGTCCACAGGGAAACCATGTCTGCGACAATGTATTGCTGCACTGTGGCTGTTCCTGTCGACTGCTTGCTGATCAGAGCTGAATATGTGATGGAATTTTCCATCAATATTCGCAACGGCTGGTTTTGTGCCTTGCGTCCGTGGATGACCTCGATGTTGGTTCGGCATACTGCCCAGAGCAACCTACGCAAGTATGGACATGGGCCAACGCCGTATGACGGATCGTATCGTTCGGACCCTTGACTGAACCCGATCCGCCGAACACAAGAATATCGAGAATTCGCTGTCTTCGTAGGTAGAAAACGTAACTGCCGAGCCCTGGGGCTATCTCAGTTCCCGACAACCCCATGACACGAATTGTATGGGGGGGGGGGGGGGCGGGGGGGGGGTTTTTGGGGGGGGGGTGGGGGGGGGTTTTGGGGTGGGGGGGGTGGGGGGGGTGCGCGGGGGTGGGGATGTGGGGGGG